>SDVV010002346.1:0-23246 GCA_016164225.1 Gammarus roeselii | reverse complement strand
TACGCAATAGTTGTTGATGTAGCTGGGTGTGGGAATAACACCTGGAGCTAATAACACATAAACGCAATAGTTGTTGATATAGCTGGGTGTGGGAATAACACCTGGAGCTAATAACACATGTACGCAATAGTTGTTGATGTAGCTGGGTGTGGGAATAACACCTGAAGCTAATAACACATAAACGCAATAGTTGTTGATGTAGCTGGGTGTGGGAATAACACCTGGAGCTAATAACACATGTACGCAATAGTTGTTGATGTAGCTGGGTGTGAGAATAACACCTGGAGCTAATAACACATGTACGCAATAGTTGTTGATGTAGCTGGGTGTGGGAATAACACCTGGAGCTAATAACACATGTACGCAATAGTTGTTGATGTAGCTGGGTGTGAGAATAACACCTGGAGCTAATAACACATGTACGCAATAGTTGTCGATGTAGCTGGGTGTGAGAATAACACCTGGAGCTAATAACACATGTACGCAATAGTTGTTGATGTAGCTGGGTGTAAGAATAACACCTGGAGCTAATTAGACATGTACGCAATAGTTGTTGGGCACATGAAATCATTAGCTACAACGTCATTCGTAATACGTATCAAGTTTACGTCATATGAGTGTATCGCAATTAAAATTATCTATTTCAAATCGTTTATGTCTTCTAGTTTTCTTTAAAGAAACAATGGTTAGGGATTAAAAGATTTTTAAGAAATCAAAAATATTTTAAGGTGTAATAACATGTTAACACAGAAATAACAGAAAACACAGATGCTATGCTCAAGTCTTCGTCCGCATGAGCTGTTCTAGAGACAACATCTGCTACTTAAATGTACTTAATAGTAACTCATTGCTAATAGTATACTTAACAGTAACTCATAGCTAATGGTATACTTAACAGTAACTCATAGCTAATAGTATACTTAACAGTAACTCATTACTATTAGTATACTTAACAGTAACTCATTACTAATAGTAGTGAATATATTTGCCTCTACATCCCAATCGATGGACATTGTTGAAGAACATTCTTTAATCTTCATTGTTTAATATGTCAAGACAAATGAAAATATTACAGTGGACTAAAGATTTCTGTAAAATAAAGAAAAGTATAGAAACTTACTTAACCTAATCATGACAAATTACAATTTAAATTGATATTTAATGAGGAAACTTGAAGCATAACATGTCCATCATGAGGTTGTATATTACATTCGCGCACAGAATGTAAGGCACGCGCTAATGTTGAAGCAAACTGCTTAATTAACACAACATGTTACACATGCACAGGATAAGACATTTTAATGATTCATCAAGATGGGTCTGATAATTGAACAAGTTTCAACGTGAACGAGATAACAGGAAATGTGAGTGTATACATATGATTTTTTTTAGAGAAAATCCTTAAAATGACACCGATGAATAACATAGTTGCCATGGTAAATTGCATACAGAAAGTAAACAATAATTCCAAAAATTCTGCTCGTACATGTTCAAACGGGTATAGTTTCAGTTTACGTTTGAAGGTCTATACTGCTACTCGTCCTCATTTCTACAGCAATCGAATTACAAGTTTTATCAGCTCGGTATTTAAACAAAAAGTGGGGATTGTGTTGACGAGTTACGGTAAATTTGTACATTCGTATTGTTACGAAGATTATACAAAGAGTTATTTATCAGGAAAAATCGTTATCAATGTAAGTTAAGTGCATGATTCAAAGCTTTGTAAACAAACACTGCAGCGGAAAAGTTAAATACCTGTTGGAGTATATTCCATTGATTGATGAGAGGAATAATGCGGTCATGTGCATGTGTGCTAGGATGTGACGGTGTTCTAATGACACACTTTTGACTAAGAATTATGGATATTAGGATTGTTTTGTGGGTAGAAGCTTTCACGTTCATACAGTAAATCAAGACGGAATGAATAATGCTGTAATACAGAAGAATTCTTGCGTAATTGTTAAGCAATTTTGAATTTTGCAAAGAATGCCACAGGATTTGGATGAATTCCCGGCCAAGAAAAAGGGACGTCAACTTTTCAGCCAAGTCCCTGGTCTATTAATACACTGACAAACTTTGTTTTGGCTACATATGCAATTAGTCGACCTTTCAATTCAACCTGCGTGTCGAGAATAATTATTTTCCTTCTGTATAGCATCATGACCTGCGTCATGTCGACATTTAGCGTCAACCAGTCAGATATGAACCAGTTTGAAATGTGGATCAATGTATTATTATAATGATTGAATAAACTACAGCAACATTTGCAAACAGGACTGAACAGAACCTGTCGACATTGTTCATAATGTCAATGATGTAGATAATGATGAGCAACGGTCCAAGGATTGGCCCTTGCGGTACTCCTAAATTTAGTGAACTGATAGATGATGATTGTTTATTTCAACTCACTATATGTCAACGGCAGCATGAGCTTAAAAGGACGATGGAAGGAATTTAACATTTCTATCATGAAAAAAAAATCACGGTACATTGTATTTAAAGAATTTTATCAATTCAAATCAACTAACGGCAAAGAGGAGAACTTAGCAGATAATTTTTGGCCAGTCAATACTAGGGATCGACGCGAGTGGGTGATATTCCTGTGGGCTCCAACTGGAGTCTGGCGCCCCGTCGTCAGCTTCACCCTTGATATGCAGAGGAGTTTCTGCATCTGACTTTTCCTTTCTTAATCATGGTTGTGTGGCTCATTTTGAAGTTACCCTCTTGGATACCTGACTGTGCTACCGGTGTCGGAGCCGATGTTGGCTCGTTTGGCTGTCATTGCACTGAACTAGACAGAGTAAACAACAGACTGGGTTCGTTGCTTGCTTCGCGTTGCCGCAAAACAACCAGATATTGTCGCTGGTAGTGTATTTGAGATTCGATTTGAACAACTTTCTTCGGTTTTATTTTTTTCGGTCTCTTTAAAATAAGCACCAATTTGCAAAATGGGCATCAATTACCTCTATTGATACCAATTGTTGGAGCAAATTTTTCTTCACAACACTTCCCATCAGAACTTCAGCCTCAGATTATAATTGTGTTCATTTTAATTGGCTCTTATGGTAAGGCATGGGAGGCCTCCTTCGTGAGCTTACCGGGACAATGGTTTGGTTGCGCGAGTATTGGTACCAAGGTCATGGGTCCATTGCACTACTTGCCTTAGTTACGCGAGTATTGGTACCAACGTCATGGGTCTATTGCGCTACTTGCTTTAGTTGTGTGAGTATTAGTACCGCGAGTATTGGTACTAAGGTCATGGGTCCATTGCGCTACTTGCTTTAGTTGCGCGAGTATTGGTACCGCGAGTATTGGTACTAAGGTCATGGGTCCATTGCCCTACTAGCATTAGTGTATGGGCATTTACTCGTCAAAACGTGCGTAAGAACTGTCAACCCTCAAATGTTTCTCCATAGTTGCTTTGACAGCTATGCGGTAGCTACTAATTGATTTGGCGTGAGCATGCATTACAGGCTCACACAAAATACAAACTTGAGCAAACTAGGTGGCAAGTTTGGAAGAGTGACGGTGTTTTACTGTGCTCTCAGATTTTTCGAATCTTCATTGAACTGGGCAGTCGTAAGTGGCTATGTGTAGAGCAACTGTTGTGTCACAACTTAGTGCACACAAACAGGCAACTTCTATGATCCGAGCAGAAACGGAGAGGAGACATGGAAGTGTTTTTTCCGGTCTGACTTCACACAGCAAGCCAGCTGTTATTGTCCGTATCGTCGATGGTGGCAGGGTACCACCAACATAGTGTGTTGTGATGGACAGATGGCTTCTCGCAGCGACGTAAGTGTCAATAATGGTGCAGGAGGAAAGAAAGATCTTCTGTTTTTTCTTAAAGCCGGTAAAATAGTTACTTCACTGTCTAGGAATGCAATGGGAGCATGCACGGATAAAGGCTGTGAAAGCCTCAAGTTTATAAATTACAGCAGGCCCAAAAGGCCATCTGGAGGCAAGTACTTGGCTTACAATCTCAGAAAAGTCCAGGACATCATGAATATTTTATGAATTCTTCTTCTGTTGATGTATGGAGATGACACAGATATTCTGAAAGTTGCTTATGTGTGCATTGACAGATTACCTTAATTTAGAATAAGAATTGGTCCCCACATCGTCTCACAGAACCGTGAAGTAACTCCGAAACTAGCGTCGCATGGTGCAGCAATGAAAACTTTCCAGGAGAGATTGGAGAAAGTACTGCCCCTTGACAGAGCACCGTACATTTGATTCTGCGATGATAGGAAGAAGCTATCAAAAGCATCACCATTCATTGCTGCATCAAGAACCAAAATGACAATAGCTATTTATCTCCCTGAACGTTTAACTATCCCAAAAAAAAATAACTCTAGCAGCCGCACTATCACCTCTATACCACCACCACGAACATCACGGTCACTCACTGTATCACCACCACAGCACTCAAACCAGCAATTACATCTCCTGCAAGATTCGGCCGTCTTAGCCCACAAGAGCGCAAGCATGATTACATGGGAGCAATCCAAAACATTATCTCTTCAAGTATTTGTCCGATGCAATTGAAACAAATGACCGGTTATTCTTTACAAGCACCAGTTTTTCTTTACAAGCATTAGTTTTTCCTTCCAAATTGTTTCAATTTTGAGGAAGAATAAGGAAGCGTGGAGGAAAAAAACAATTTGAAAGTTGTATATGGCCGCACTGTAGACAAGAGCACTCATCTTAGGGCATACCGATTTTTTTTTGTACCACTGTTGTGCCCTCGAACCAAGTTTTCTCTGAGACGGATGATTGAATGCATCAGACAGCCCTTTGGGGAGGTGCTTTTCAAACGTTACATGTTTTTTGTACCAAGAGGATCACGTCGCTATTTGAAATATATGGCATGCTGAGCATATATAATTGACGCTGTTCGTTGAAGACCTATTGGAAACAGGGGCCCACCTGTGGGTAATCAAGAGAAATGCACGTTTGACGAAGGACTACGATCAGCCCGGTGTATAGAGCGAAAAGGACGTCAGAGCGTCGACTGAACATATTAGGGAATGCTAAATGAAAGCCCATGAAGAGTACGGGAATACCTTGCACGGGCCTAAGACCCGTGCAGGGCCCCGCACAGGTTCCCGGTTAACTCAATTGTGGTCCCCGGTAAACTCAAATGAATACTTCGGAAAGTACTTCAGATGTATGGCTGTACTTGATTTTATACTTGAGATCCGGGAAGCGAATCAAATATGTGTTTATGAGACTTTATTCCTTGACTGCCACGGCTAAGTTTGTTAAGATTTGTGAGCGTTTTGCAGGACATCAAATGAGCTTCAGGACACTGGGCTTTCGCAGCCTGATACGTACACCCACGTAAATCACGGCTTTCAATCCACCTCTTGGATTGATCATATTGCTCTGTCCTCGCTGTCTTTAGATGCCCTTGTTTCATAATTCACGCTCCCTCATTTGGTCTCTGCAGATCACTGTGAAGAGGGAATGCAGGTCCGTCTGCAAGTTGATTCCCGCAAGAATCGAAGCGATTGACTGGAACTTTGAAAACAAGATGACGACGGATAGGATCTACGTAAAACTTATTGCCCTTTTATTAAATATTCCCGATAGACACTAAACAGACCTAATGCAGGAGGTGGTAACGAGGACTGAATGACCTGCATGGTTGCAGGGGATAGTTTATTTTAGTTACATGACGATATTTTGTAATAAGGAGACCGAGTCAATTTAATATACCTGAATGAGTGAACGGTCAAAGGATTTGAATTATGTTGTGAAGAACTTGTGGCTAAGAATAGCCGAGTCCCGTTTTTGTTGAGAATGAGAGCGAATGCTCAACAATTACGAACGCAGGCACTCCTCTCAAAATGGCAAAGGCTTCAAACATTATGATTAAATGCAATATGCAAACTCATGTTGGACATTTCCTACTCACAGTTTCCTCATTCAATGTCAGGTAAAACAGTAATTTGTCATGTTTAAGTAATTGTCTGTTGACCTTCTTCAACTGTTTCTTGTATTAACTCTCCACTGTAACGTTTTTATTTGTATTGACATATTGAACAACTGAGAATAAATAATGTCCTCTAACACTCTCCATCGATTGGTGGGATGTAGATTCAGATGAATTCACTACCCTTAGCCATCAGTTAATTTTAATTACGTATATGTAGAAAATGTTGCTTGCAGAACAGCTCACACAGACAAAAATTTTGTACGTATCATCTGTGTATTCTGAAATTTCTGTAATTTTTCAATCCGTTATGATATACCTATTTTTTTTCCAAAACAACATCCCTCACATCCGTAATGTTGTTTGAAGGCAAAAACAATGGTTTATGGGAATAGGCCTTTAATTATTGAAAGGAATCCTTTCTACTTACTGTTGAAGGCGTTACGGCGAGGTTAACATTGCCAGAGTATGTGGAGAACACTTTTTGGGATCTTGTAAACTCTGTTGTGACGGTTGAGAATCGAGAGTAGGTTCGAGCTGCCATTGGCAATATTCGTGTCATTAGCGAAATGATCAGTGTGGCCGAGGTAATGGATATCAGAAATGGATTAAAAAACGACAGAGATGGCGTTTCTAGAGAAATGTATAGGTATGCCTTCTACAGATTGATAACAGTGTTAGCTATTTTCTTCTCTGGCTGTATAAGATCCTAGAAGTTGTCCAGACAAGTGATGTTTGAAATTGCTATACCACTTCCAAAATGTATGATGCAAGACCCGTATGACATTAGAAATTATCGTCCAGTTGTTATTGTTACCTAAACATCCAAATTTCCGGATCAGGTTATTCTCGTAGGATTGCTAATATTTCTCGGTTCACGACAAACAGTCAGTTCTGTAGACAAGGAGAACTGTCACGGAGCGGAAATTGCAATATTAGTATTAGTATAAATTTTAGAATATTACAGAAGTTGGGACTCGTCTAACTTTGTGTGTCTCTTAGATGCAAAGAAAGCTTTTGATTGAGTGAAGCACTACATTTTTTTCCGATATTCTTTATAAGATAGCCCCAGACTATTTTATAAAAATTATGTCGTGTGCGGCGGGTAGTTCAAAGTTAACTCCATATCATTGTAACAATATAATAAAAGAAGTAGGTGAATTGTTGTTATTGTTATATACTATTTACTCTGTTGGTGAAATTGTCAGTTGGGCAAGAAGAACGAAGAGCGGCATGTTCCCTATTGCCATTTTTATAATCTAGCAGTACCAACGATGTAGTGTACGTTGCTCCTATTCTCTTGGTCCTTCATAAACTTCTAGATATTTGAAACCATGATATTGTGTGTAACAGTTTACAAACTGTATGTATGTTGATCATGTTGATCATGTTGATCAAGCCTTAGGTTCCTAAGTTTTATTAATTGATTGATGCTAGGCCAGATGCTACCACACTGAGCTAAATAGACGAATTTCAGTATATTGGACCCATTGTTTGTGCAGATTGCACTGATGATAAGCATGCTACAAACAGACCAGACGACCTAATGCAGTAGCATCAGGGCAATGCGGAAGTTTTTCTTCGCACCAAAATAAGCCAGAACACAAATTTTTTGATCAAGGTTTCATGGGACAGAGTATTTTTATTGCTGGTCGACGAGTTTTTGGACTAAGGAAACCGAGTAAATACAATGCTTCCGGATGGAATGCTGTAAGGGACGCTGTGTTTCAGTGGAATGTTGCTGGAAAGCCTCGAGGGAGTCAACTTGCAGTGGCAATGAGAATAACCAAATCCCGTTTTCGTAGTAAACTCGCGTTTCCTAAGAGAAAATGAACAACAGTTACGGGCGCAGGCACTTCTATCAAAGTTGCGTGAAGGTAAATGCAAAGATTTTTGGAAATAATTCCGAGAACTTAACCCCAAGAAAGAATTACTTTCACTCACTGTTGCAGGAGTTACGGGCATGGGTGACATCGCGAGAGTCTGGGGAGACACTTTCTGGATATTGCAAACTCAGCTGCCACGGATGAAAATAGAGAGTGAGTTCAAGGAGCCATTAGCAATATTCTTGTTGTAAGCGAAACGATCAGTGTTGCCGAGGTTAGGGCCATTATAATAGGATTAAAAAATAGCAAGACAGTTGGTAATGATCATATTCCTGGAGAAATGTATAAGCATGCCTCCAACAGATTGATTACGGTGTTAGCTCTCTTCCTCTCTGGCTGTATAAACTTTGTTATTGTGCTACACAGAGTTTTCTGGTAATAGCCTAAAGTTTATACAACGCTTGACCGGGGGGGAAAATGATGAGGAGTTGAAAGATTAGATTTTTACTCTAAAAGAAACAAATGCACAGTACTGTTCGTCCATAGACATGATAGTCAGGAGAGAAAAAACTAGGGGTGAACAGTACTATATTTACCTGAATATTCCTCATCAATAATCTCGACCTAATTTAAGGGGGGCTATAAGATTATATACATGAGGAAAAACCTAACGCTAGAACAATGTCAATTGTAGTTCTCCTGACATAATGGCTGAGTAACTCTCCGTCGTGGTGGTTGCCAAGGCTCAACAGGAGAGGGTGGACGGGGCTTTCCATCCCTGATGAGCCTTGGAAAAGAAAGAGAGAGAGGAAAACTTTGTACTCACAGTTGTTGAAATCGAAACTTAAGTTTATTTAAAATTATTTACAACCACTTGACATTTACACTGGTGATTTGTAAACTATTACCTTGTAGGATGGCGTTAGGCGCAAGAGTGAAACGGCAGACCCGACTAGAGTGGTCCTGCCATTCAGAGTGAACAACAGATGGCAAAACTAGAGGTGGCAGGTATGTTGTTTTACGTTACAAGTTATTGATAAAAACAGTTTGTTCCTTTACACCTATACAAGGATGGTACTAATCTGTGCCTAAAGTTGTCAGTAAGTAATATTTTGTTCCTAACAAAAGCGTGATACAATGATGCTTAATTACGACTTTCCTTTAATCCAGGACTTAGCATTCCCAGATCCCTCTGTCGTTTCCAAGATGTGGATTGGCTTAACCTCCACTCCTTGTTGCCACCCCTGGTGCTGATTGGTGCTTTGAAATAAATAGTACATTACTACAGAAGTAGGGACTCTCTGTCTTTAGTGCTTCTAATATGCAAAGAAACCGTTTGATGAAGTAAATAACTGGACTTTGTTCAGGAAATTAATTGAGAGGTGTTCCTCTTCTCATATCGTAGAGTTGCTTGTGTTCTGTTACAGAGAGCAGGAATTTCTTGTGCGGTGTGGAAGCTCAAAATCAGCTCCATGTCATTGCATCAATGGAATTAGACGAGGAGGTCAACTGTCGTCCTTGTTGTATAATGTTTACACCGACGATCTGATATTCCTATTAGCCAAGGGTAACGTAAGATGTCATGCTGCAAATTGCTGTGTTAATAATAGCTATGCCGATGATGTGGCGGTAATAGCTCAAAGTCTATCTACATTGCAGAAGCTTCCAGATATTTGTAGCAATTTTGCTCGGCCCTGTGATATTGGGTATAAAACCTCAAAATCTGTGTGTATGTTGGCCAGACTAAAAGGTCTCAAGCGTTACTTCTTGACTGATGTTAAGCTAGATGGTATCACACTGTATTTTGTGGACGAATTTCAGTATCATGGGTATATTGTTTCTGCAGATTGCACTGATGATAAGGATGCTGCTAAGCAGACCAGGTGACAAAATGCCGTTGGTAACATGCTAGTATGCAAGTTCTCCTTTGCATCAAAAGTCTAAAATTACACAACTTTTTGAATAATGCTGTGACCTAATTTACTGCAATGTACTGTGGAGAGATTTCTGTCAATACAATATGAGAAAGCTGACAGTGAGCTACAATGGCACCTTGCGTCGATAGATGCAGGTCCCACGTTCGACTTCCGCCAGCAGAGTATTTGCAGAGAACGCATCGGATCACATTGAAGTACTTTTTCGTAAAACGGCAAACAGCCTCATGACTTGTGTAATGGCTGTCTAACATAACATTTTCATTGCAATCTACACTAACAATGTGCTCGCTGTGTCGTCAAAGATAAAACGAAGGAGAGCAATACTGTACCTCAATATCGAAGATAGTTTGTGTGTTTTTCGCGTATAAAATATTTATATTCTACTTAGTTAATGCTCATTTGAATTTAATGTAAGTGTTTCAAAATGTTTCATTTCAACTACACTCTATGACTTGACTTGTATGTCATTCCTTGGCAGATTGCTTAAGTTTCCACTAGATTAAGCCAAGTGTATCATGTGTAGTACTATGATTTTTATGGTTTACATTACGTTGTAAATATTTTTTATTGTTATTTTCATCCGTATTACTTCAAACCAGAATCGATTTTCTCATATTTTCGATTCTAAATTCAAGGCTTATGCTTGATTTAACAATATTTATTTCGGATAAAAATCAGCACAGTAATATAATTAGCTCTCATTCAAGTTTAATATGTATTTCAGTGTGGAATTTATTTTATTTGGGAAGTCATTGCATAGGATTCTGAAAATAATTTGTAGAGAACGTTGTTCATGCAACACGAACATGGTGTTAGATCTCGAGTTTTCGGTCAGCTGACCCATTGCGTGACTGTCAAGGGCTGCCAGTGTATCGAGCAGCGAGCCTGATCATTTGGTATGCGGACGAATTCATAAGAGCACAACATTCAAATCTTGAAATGAATTACGGCGTGGGAATAACGCTGTGCACATTATTTATAACATGTGAGTAATGTTTATTACCTACATTCCAACGTTTACACGACTAACTGTCAAAGAAGTATATTGAAAGTAATTGGTCATGTCTGTCAGTTTGTATTTTGTGAGCCGAGGCAGTCCAATTTGTAATTGAATAGAAAATTCCCTTGTATTTTCTACGTAGCATTGTATAAGTTGCACTCCAATTCTCCAAAATGACTAGTAGGATTGGGATATTTAGGTAATCCCTTTAATGTACATCTGCAATTGCATGAGTTTACTTATCGTCCGAGAACATAGCATTTGCAGAGAATGCATCTGATCACATTGAAGTTCTATTATGTAAAGTGACACAGAGATTGTGGTCAAATTAATGGCTTCTAACAATATCCTCACAACATAGTTCATATTCAGTGACATGTAAGGACACCAGATATTGTGAAAACTGCAGGCTTCTTTAAAATATGCAAAAAAAATTGACCAGCAACGTTTATGTGTTTTCTGATAAGAACTATATATGTATAGTTGTTGTTTGAGTTCCTTGGATTTTTAAAGTCAGCATTGAGATTGGATCTGATAAAATGCTAGGAAATTTTGCTTGGTAAATTGGGGTGTTTGTTGAATATATTCACATTTGAACTCAGAGTTGGGACTAGGGGTTATTTGCTGAAGAGTGTGTTCTCTTCGTGCTCTTCTGATGTCAGCAGATGTGTTGGTGTGTGGAGTGGCTTACTATTCTAGTGGTACTAGTAGAGAGGGTGTGTCCTGCTATGCTCTAAGATTTATAATGAACTTTATTGGGCTGGAGGGACTTTGGAACAACAACATAATGGTGGGGATATCAAAGTGTGTGTTCTGATTTGAATTCACTCAGCCAGCAGCTGCCATTATCCATATTGTCTTTAGTGTGAGCATAGCCCCAATATAGAGATGTGGTTGAAGTGGAACATCTAAGCAGATAGCTCTCAGTATCAATGCAAGTGTCAATTATGGTGTTTGAGACAAAAAAGTGTTGAGAATTATCTAGGTTTTCTAAAAGCCAGAAAAAATGTTGGCCTTCTGTCAGATTTGATTAAACTTGTGATGGAAATATACCTAGATGAATAGTAAGCAAGGAAAGCTTGAGCTTGTAGATCACAATCAGGCCATTGAAAAGACATTGGCAGCATGAATCTTCTAAGAACTATTCTCCTATTGATGAATGAAGATGACTGCTGTGTATATTCACATAATACCTACTGTTAGGTGAGAAATATTGAGGGGTCCCACATCATCTTGCAAAACCAGGAATTCACAGTGATACTAGCTTTGCATGGTCTCTCACCTTTACAGCTCTCTCCAGTAGCCTTCACACCAGCGAAGAGCCACAAAGCTGGATGAGACCAGTCCAGCTATGTGCACCAGTATTAAAATGAGAACAGCTATGAAAACACGGGTTTTGGAACTGAAATTAGTGTGCACTGGTGACTTTTGTATGAATGAACAACATGAGGGACACACATAGGCAAAAAATGGAAAGCTAAAGCAGCTCACATCTCGGTACAGCCCACCGTACAATGGAGATGCACACCAAAACACATTGTGCCCAGACACACCCCATACCAGCACTAAGACACACGCCGATATAATTTTATCTTTGCTGACTGAGTGCCTTGAAAGCAACAATATTTTGTCATCCCATCAGTATTGTTTTCGAAGTATCCTTAGCACCAATGACCATATGCTGTTCAGATACGATGATGTTGGAAGGTAGATTGATGAGGGATATGTTGTGGATGTCATAATGCTTGACATTTCTAAAGCATTTGATGTGGTGAGTCATGGTGTGTTTCTGTCTAAGCCAGAGTCCTTGTGTGTTTGTAACTCATTGCTGGCCTTGATTGTCATTACTCTCTGGCAGAGTGATGAGTGTTCGTGTGAGCCGCAGCATGAGCAGCCCAGTTGATGGGACAAGTGGTGTACCTCAGGACTCTGTCCTTGGTCTGTTACTGCTCTTGATTTATATCAATCACATCTCATGTGGTCTTCTATGCATGTTTAAGGAATTTGCGGAAAATTATAATCTGTACTAGAGTTATTCACGTAAGGACACTGAGCCTGCCGTCCGCAGTGTTCAGTCATTCCAAAGTGGTTTGGATACAGTTGACTCTGTTTCAAGGTCCTGGAATCTTGGATTGAATCCAGACAAGTGTGTGGTGCTAGGCTTTTACAGAGGTTGCATTGGTTTTGATGCTCTAGTCCCAGTTAACTAGTACTTCTTGGAAGGTAGAGCACTGAAACACCACACATGGGCTGCCTGATGGAGATGTGCACTGTTCCTTTTGTGATGCAGTTCTTTTGGGTGGCTTCGTTTCTTGTTCGGTCTGCCGTGGGAAATTTTATGCTGGTGTGTCATGTCTTGGGGTAAAGGAGGATGTTGTTGGTTGTCTTTTGAAGGATACTGGTGGTGCTGTGCAGTATTTTTCTTGCAGGTGTAGATGTTCTGGTAGAACCAGTTCTTTTTGTGTTCATGGCAAGGAGACTGGACTTGTCAGCCTTCAGTCAGTTGTTGGTTGTTGTTTGATACCTTACCTAAAGAGTTGATGAGATGTCAAGGAGAATTGAATCAGCATCTGGCCGTCATCCTGCCAGCAAGCCACTTGATGGGTCCATTGCCTACAAAGCTACAGTTTCTAGGGAGGGGATTTGTGCAGAATTTAGAAAGTTGCGTGAATAGGAATGCCGTCAGGACTCCATTGTCCTCAGAGGTTTCCAGACTGGCAGTGCTGAGGGTGTGAAAGAGAAATTTGCCTAAGTTGGCTTGGCCCTGGACATTGAAGAAGTTGAGCTCAGTAGACTTGTGAGTATTGGCAAAACCAGCTTGTTTAGAGCTAAATTTTTGGATTGTGATCAAAGAAGGATGCTGCTAGGTGGTGCCAAGAATTTAAGATTCTTGGGTGAGTTCAAGTCTGTTTTGCATACAGAGGGACTTAACCCTCTGACAGCGATAGGAGATTATTGCAAGAAGGGCTGCTGTTGGCAGTGGGACAACGGCTGCAAACCGGGGTGCAGCTGGGCCTAGAAGTGGTGGTGTTGCTGGTGGTTGTGCTGGGGGCTTTGGTGTTTGTACTGATGACTGCAATAATGGTGCTGGTGGCCAGTGGGACAGTTCGGGTGTCCGAGGGGCAATTCTGGTGTCCACAGAGGCAGTTCTGGTGTCCACAGGAGTGGTTCTGATGGTTGTGGTGGCGGCCGTGGCAGTTTAGATGGCTGCGGTGGCATTCCCATTGAGGGGGCTGCTGTTGGCCGCGGCTGTATTGCGGATGGCTGTGGAGCTGGTGCTGTGGGTGTTGGGTCCATCAATTGTTGAGGGTCTCTGCAGTCATCCCTCTCCCAGTTTTCATCCCTGAAGATTGGCTAGCAAATGTCAATAGTCTTACTATCAGAATAGATTTTATTCAAGATTTTATTTCAGAAAATAGGCTGAAGGTGTTTGTGGTTGGTGAGACTGCTTGCAAGCTTGGTTTGCTCTTCTTTTGTTGAGGTTGATGATTTTTCTGTTGTAAGAAGAGATTTGTATACTGGAGTAAGAAAACATAGTGTTTGTATCTATTTGAAAAAAAATCACTGAAGTATGAGAAGGTTAATCTGGACTTGTCAAATGTAGCAGCAATTTTTCTGGTTCAACTTGATAAGTGGATTTTGGCGGTTTATAGACCTCCATCATAGGGTGATCGGTAAAATCTTGATCTGATGAGTATGATTAGTGACTTCTGTGTTGGTCGTGAGGTGGTTGTGTAGGGGGATTTCAACCTGCCCTTGGTGAAGTGGTTGGATGAGTTTGTGCAGGGAGAGAATGTTGATGTGAGGGATCAATTGTTTTTGGATTGCTTTGCATCTTGTTGCTTGCATCAGTGGGTGAGGGAGCAGGCTTTTTTCTTGTCGAGCAACATACTGGATTTATTTTTTACAAGCGAGCCAGAATAAGTTGGATGTTGTTATTTTGGCTCTTTTTCCGATGTGTGCTTACTTGCCTGTTATTTGTGATTATTTGTTTATGAATGTCTTGGAGCCTGATGGTGCAAGACACCAAGCTTGGAAGTATTCTTGGCACCGGTGTAACTACCGCACTATTTTTGAAGCATTGTCAAGAATTGATTGGCCTCTTGAATTTGTTTACCTGGGTATTTGTGGAGCATATAGTGTGTTCCTCATTATAATTGAGGAGTCTGATAGACTTACATGTGCCTCTTGCTGGAGACTTGCCAAGGGTACCATGGTCTGTGAGGCCTCCTCACAGGTTGAAGGTGAGAAAATCAAATGTGTAGGATACTTACAAGATTTCAAGAAGGAGATTTGGCAGAAATTATCAAAATACTTTGGAGTCACTCGCTATCTTTCTTGATCTTCACTGTCAGTTTCAAAATCATGCTTTGTTCAGCCAATCTCAGTGCAAGGAATACCTTATGCAATGGTATAGTGACTCCCCAAAGCCATTCCATGCTTAAATACAAAGGAAGAAGAATTGTCGTCTTGGGGCTGGACCACTTTGTAACGCAGGTGGACAGCTGGCTTTCAATCCACTGGAGATGGCTGAGCTCCTGTCATCTGCCTTCTCTGACGTATATAGAGGATGTTCCTCCCAATCCTGCTCCTTTCCAGTTATTTGATGGCAAAATGAGCATGTTTGTCATAAGGTCTTGGAATGTCCATGACGTCCTGGTGAGGCTCAATGTTAGTTCAGCAATGGGCATGGATGGACTACACACAAAGTTGCTGAAGGAGTGTGCTGTGCAATTGACACAGCCTCTCTTTATAATCTTCAATCTTTCTCTGCAGAGTGGAATGCTCCTAGTTGCATGGAAGAGTTCATCGGTGATTCCAATTTTTAGAAGGAAATATAGATATGATCTCAACTATCGTACAGTTAGCCTTACCTCTGTTTGCTGCAAATTGATGGAGAGGATTATTGCTGCTGAGCTGGTAGACTCTTCAGAGTCTTACCAGCTCTTTTCTTCCAGACAGTTTTGGTTGTAAGAAGGCTAGATCAACAGAGGATCAGATTTTGCTGGTTTTTCCAGATATGGTTAAGTCTGTTGATGCTGATTTGGTCGTAGATATGGACATGCTTGATTTTCAAAGGCATTTCATGTTATTTCCAATCTCATTTTGCTTCTGAAGTTGCAGGCTCTTGGAGTTTCTGAGGTTGTGTTGAGGTGGATTGGTAGTTTTCTTCATTCTTGATTTGTGTGCGTTGGCATTGATAAAGGGAATAGTGAGCTGAGGGATGTTCTGAGTGGGGTTCCACAGGGATCAATCTTAGGTCCAGTCCTCTTTCTCATATATGTCAATTTTTTGACGGATGGCCTTGCATCCAATTTGGCGCATTTGGATGATTTTAAAATTTGTCTTACCAACATCATGATGTTGTTGGTGTTGTCTGCTTTGCAGGGAGACCTTGACAAAGTATTCCAGACTGCATCTCCAGTTTGCCGTGTTCTGGGAGTCTATTTTGATCTGACTGACGTGGTCAAGATTGGTGCTACTGGTCTGTTCAGAGTGAAAGTGATCTAAGATGATTCCAGGCACAACTTATTGTCCCAAGCCCCTAGGGCTGAGTTGCCAGCTAGGAGGCAGGCTCTCACTGCATCAGAGGGTGATAGGAGTGAGTTATTGGCAGCTGCTGCTGGGCTAGGGGCTGGTGTTGGCGCTGGTCAGAGAGGGCCTGTTCTTTCCAGGGATTCCTCTAGGGTGGTGGTGGTCGAGGCAATGGCGGTTGTGTTGGGGGCGTTCAGGTGACCGCGGCGGCGGTATCGCAGTGCTAGTGACCGCGTCGTTGCTGATGACCGTGGCGGTGCTGATGACCATGGTGATGCTGTCGTGGTGCCTGGAGTGACCGTGGTCCTGGTGGTGGTGGTTGTGGAACTCCAGGTAGCCATGAGGATGGTGTTTAAACTAGCCAGGCAGTCTTTGCAGATGTATTTAAATGTTTTGTGACTGGGCTATGTAAATTTGAAATCCCTTAAGAATAAGGTCTCTTATGTTGGTCATATGGTGCAGCAGTGGGACTTGCAGATGGTTGGTGTGTTGTGGTTGACTACATTGATATTGTCGTCCTTTGTTTATTTGCCGGGGTTTCCGCTGGTGAGGGGGAGATGTGGTGGGGGAAGTAAAGAAGCATTGAGTTTGTTCATATGTTGCAAACAATTTTAAATTTGTGCCGGTTGAAGTAGGTCTTCCCAATGTTGCTGCCATTTCTTTCCTGGATTATGATGTCTCAGTTGTGGTGACTTACCATCCACCCTCCTATTTGCCTGGGGAGAATGCTGAACTGATCAAATTCCTGCTGGAGTTTTGTGTTAGTAGGGAGGTTGTTGTTCTTGGCAATTTCAACTTGCCTTTGTTGGATCAGTCTGTAAACATTTTTGATAATTATATGCCTCCAACTGATTTTCAGTTTCTTGATTGTTTTGCTCTTCTTGAACTCACTCAGTGGGGGAGGGAAGGTACTTTAATTGATTTGGGCACCATTCTTGATCTGGTGCTGACTACAGAGGAAGGTTGAGTGTCATCTGTGGCAATTTTGCCTCCTCTCCCAGGGTGCCACCATGCCCCTGTTTTGGTTGAGTTTTGTTTTCAGATGGATGGGGTTCCAGTTGATCCTGGTTCTGGTTTTGGATTAGTCATGTGGTCTTGTAGAGATTATAAGAGTATGAGAGAGGTTTTGACTGACATTGACTGGCATTGAGTTCCTGTACCTCACTGGAGGAGAATAATAGTTTGTTGAAAGGTTCGTTCCCACTCAAGACTCTTCTTTGCGGCCAAGCTTGTGGCGAAGCCCTCTGAGGGAAGTGATGATCAGTAGATCTCAGGCTTGGGTGCAGTACAAGCTTTTGAGGAGGGAGCTTGGTAGGCAGCATGAGGAGGTGTTGGTGTCCTTGGAATTTAAGTAGGCTCAATTTTGAGCAGAGAAATTTTTCTTGGCACAGCCAGTGGTTGTAAAAACAGGAACTAGCCAACAACTTCTCTGTTGCTCCCAAGATGTTTCACTCCTATATCAGAAAAAGAAAGACGGGCTGTCCTTCTGTTGGTCCTCTGAAGCTTCTATCTGGTGAGGTTGTTGCTAATCAGAGAGACATGAGTCAGCTGTTAGTGGATTTTTTTTTCCTTTTTGTGTATGCTGATCCTGCCGGCACTTCTCCACATCAATTTTTTACTGAAAAAATTGGTGAGATTTATGTGACAAGACTGTTAGTCTCCCAGGTTCTGGACAATTCAGATTCATCTTCTGCCCCTGGTCCTGATGGTATCCACCCTAGTGTTTCAAAGCAATGTGATTGGCAGCTGTCATTGCCCTTGTCTTTGATATTTGTGAAGTCATTGGGCCAGTGAGTTTTGCCGGGGGCCTGGAAGGAATCTCGTGTTGTTCCCTTATTCAAGTCAGGTGCAAGCAGCAACCCTCTCAATTATTGACCTGCGAGTCTCACTTCTGTACGTTGTAAGGTCCTGGAGCGGGTTTTTGTGTTGCAGGTGAGGTCTTTTCTGGAAGATTCTGATATTTTGTCAAGCGGCTAATTTGGATTCAGGGAGGGAAGGGGCACGGAAGATCAACTGTTGCTTACTAATGTTGAGGCTACTGATCTGGTGGATGATAGAATGGTGGTGGATGTGGTCTTTCTGGATTTCCCCAAGGCATTTGATGTTGTCAATCATTCTGTTTTGTTGGCCAAACTAAGGTGTGTGGGTATTCATAGTGGATTGTTGGATTGGATTTGTAGTTTTCTGATTGGGAGGCAAATGTGTGTTTCTGTCGGGGGAGTTGTCAGTGACTTTTGGGAGGTGACAAGTGGAGTAATTCAGGGTTCTGTGCTGGGCCCGCTCTTGTTTCTGATGTATGTTGATCATGTTGCAGCGGGAGTGGCTTGTAAGTGGGAGGCTTTTGCTGATGACGTCAAACTTTATTTGAGCTTCCCTTGCAAAGTACAAGCAGTTTGCTTGGGTGTGTCTTCTTTGCAGAGAGATCCTAATTTGGTGCTGTCTATTTTCTTGTCATGGAATCTCACTCTGAATATTGCTAAATGTCTTTTATGCATTTTTACTGTGGTCATCTTGAGTTGGAGCAGCTTGATGATAGAGTTGCTTATAATTTGAATGTTGTGGCACTTAAGCTTGTTGATTCCTACAGGGACTTGGGAGTGCTTGTTTACTCAAGGTTGCCATTTTACCTCCATGTGAAGAGTGTTGTTAGAAAGGCTTCCACTGGCAACCAGTCTGCTCCATTCTGCTGTCAATAGGAGTTCTGTTTTCATGGTGTCATTGTTTGAAACTCGCATAAGTCCTAACTTGGACTACAGCTCATGTGTGTGGAATGTGAGATATTTGGGGATCTGAGACTTTTGGAGTCTGTGCTGAGGTGGTGGACCAGGGAAATAAATGGTCTGGGTGGACTGGACTATGGTGAGAGGCTCAGAGCTTTGCAGTTATTTTGGGTTAGAGGGAGATTGTTGCATCTGGATCTGGTGAACTGTTTGAAGATTTTTCATTGTTCTGTGGATTCGGGGATGTCTACTCTGTTTGAGCAAGCTCCAGATATTGGCACACCTGGTCATTCTTTCAGGCTGGTGGTTCTTCTCTGTTGGACCGACTATAAACGCAGATTCTTTTATTCTTGCTGTGTTCAGGTCTGGAATAGTCTGTCCTCTGATTGGTTCTGATGACCTCTGATGTGATGCTGTGCAATTCCCTCCATGGCTTCAAGAGGGCCTTGACTGAGGAGTTGGGGGGGGAGGTGTTGTGCAAGTTTTGCTGGGCATAGCAGATTTAATTTTGTGGTTTTGCTTCTGTGTTCTGACATATGGGTGCAATTGTTGACTGTCTTCAGTGTTTTTTTTTTGTTGACCTATTAGGCGCAATCCGACCGGCTCCTCGCTGCAGTTTTGATACAATGTTATTCATTAGATTGCTGGCACGCTAAGGTGTACTGCCTTCCATGCCCGCATGCCCTGTTGGTGGGGCTGCAAAGGTGAGATGGAATTTGTCATTGAACCCTAGCAAGTATGTAGTTTTATGTTTCAAAAGACATTTTGCTGGTTGGATTTGTCTGGGTGCAGAGGCTATTCCCACTCTAGTGGGAGGGCTTGTTTGGAGTTTGTCCAAGTTCATTGCAATTTGTGAGTTGATGTGGATGTTGGTCTTGAGTTTCATGGCCATGTCAGAGAAGTTGTGATACAAGCTGCTGGTCTTTGTAGTGATTTGCTCAGGTCAACTGTGAATATAAGCCCAAATTTTATGGTCACACTCTTTGTGGCACACCTCAGGCCCATTCTTGATTACTGCTCCTGTGTTTGGAATCTTGGTAATGTCCAGGATGTGAAGTTGCTTGAGTCTGTTCAGAGGAAGTGGACAAAACAGGTGCATGGTCTGTCTGAGATGTCCTACCATGACAGGCTGATGGCTCTCTATTTGTACTCAATCAAGGGCAGGTTACTGAGAAGTGACCTTATAAAGTATTGGAAAATTCTGTGTTGTGACACCAAGGGTTTTGAATTGTCCATTCTGTTTCAAAAGTTGCTGGATGGTAGTACAGGGGGACATCTGCCCAAACTCATGATGCCCCACTGCTCTGTGGCCAGAAAAAGATGGTGCAGCATTCAAGAAAGCTATGCAATAGAACTTGGAGGAAGTAGCTACTGGCTCTTGTCAGAGAACTGGAACTGGAAAGATGTTTCTACAACGATAGTAAAAAGATGAATGATTTTAAATGTTCATTGCGAACCACTGGATTAGAGCCATTAGACTTCCTGAATTTGCATCTCAATATTCCAAACAAAAAGACACTTGAAACCGCATTTTGTTTATGACAGATTACCACACACTGCCTCAGTCGGTAAACACAAGGCACTGCTACCAATACTGCCACCACCACCATCAAAACCACCATGAACATCTTGTTCACTCCCTGCATCATCACCACAGTACCTGACACCAGCAACAACATCATTACCAAGAATTGACACTCCTGGCCCTTACATTTGCTAACCAAAATCCAAAATTCAGCTAGAGGCTGCAGATGAATATCCATGTACTAGGATCTCCTTAAATTTAAGTAAAACCAAGGACCAGTTTCTGTGTAATGAACAAGGGTTTGTTGATGTTTCAGCTCTGCAGAAGAATAAGAAAGCATTGAGAAAGAATCCCTGTTGGAAAATTTGAAAGGGTTGCACTGTTGAACAAAGCACAACAATCAATTGGCATTGCAAAATTATTTGTATCACTGCTGTGCCCTAGAAGCAAGTTTGCCCTGAGATGGATGACTGAATGCATTAGGCTGCACTTGATGGAAGAGTCTCCGGTGTTACTTATTTACTTGGATACTTGTTTTTTTTTTGCTATTCACAGCCGGTCACAGCGTTGCTGCCACCTAGCCCACATCCATAGGGCACTCTCCACCTGTGTTGCCGCATTGGCATTTGCATGTTGTAGCCCCATTGGGCAGTCGGATCACGGCTTGGCGTCGTGGTTAAGCAGGGAGTTGTCCCCACAGTGAGGGTATCTATTAATTTGGGAGGTATTTGTCCAGTCTGCTCCTGAACCTCAAAACGTTTGCTGTAGCTGACAGTTGTGGCACCAGTTTGATCTCACATATTTCCAATAGCATTTGGCTGAATAACTGAGGTGCCCAGCAGGTGAAGCTGTTGAATGCAACTGTTTGCATCGCTTTGCCGCCCGTCAGTTTTGGCACTTTGAAGCAATACATTCTGCCAATTCTTGCCTGATTTGTCATGGTCACTTTGGTTACAAGGTTTTTGTTTACATTGACAGTGTAGCCTTCTAGAATTTTCCAAATGTTTATGACCATGAATCTTTCAAAATGTCTTTGGATTGAGTAAAGCCTCAAGGAGTTTAATATGTCATAATAATCTATTTCCTTTACCTCTGTAATATTAGAGGTGAAGCGTCTTTGCACTGCTTCAAGATTATTCAGATCTTTCTGCTTCTGTGGGATCCAGAGAGGGGAGTAATAGTCAATGACTGGTTGGATTAGATGTTTCCAAAGAGTCAACATTGTCCTTTTATCTCTAGCCAGAGAGGTTCTCATGGCCCAAGAACACAAGTCTTCTGCCACTGGCCTCAACCTTTGCAATTTGTTCATGGAAAGAAGCATTGTTTTGCATTAGTAGGCCTAGATCAGGCAGACTTTATTTTCTTCTATAGCTGTGTTATTGCTAGAATTATATGATGCTTTGGTTTTGAGGTCGGATTTTTTTCCGTAACTCAGTGACTCAAATTTAGATCCGTTTATTTGCATATTGTTTTCACCAGTCCACTTGAAGATTCCTTTCCGATCTGTTTGAACCTTTCCTACATCACTCAAGTCATTGATAATGCCTAGTACTCTAGTATTATATGCAAAGCAAGAGACTGATGTAGTGGACAGCTTTGGCTGAGATCATTAGCCAATATTAAGAGAAGTAGTGGTCCAAGCATAGTGCCTTGTGGGACCCAACTAAGGACTTCCACTGACACAAAGGTTCCTCCATTCACTACCACACTTTGATTTCTGCCTTTCAGAATGATTTTCATCCATTTGTAAACATTCTTCTGGATACTGGCATTATATAGTTTTGATAACAGTATACTGTTATCTACTCTGTCAAAGGCCTTTGCAAAATTGAGATAAATTACATCCACATTTGATCAATCTCACGATGCATTTATTATTTTGTCATAGTGCTCCAGCAGTTGGGTCAACGTGCTCCTTCTGAAACCATGTTGCTTGGAGTTGAACCATTTATTTTTTTCAAGAAAATTCACGGTTTGTCCTTTCATTACTCTTTCAAATAGTTTAACTACATGTGATGTCAAAGAAATTGGTCTGTAATTTGATGAGCTTGTGAGGCTCCCTCCTTTTGCCAGGGGGAAGATGACCGCATGTTTCATGGTCTGTGGTATATTGGAAGTGTCCAAAAACTTCTGCCACAACATTTGTAGGGGTCTTGACAGTACTTGTTTGCCATCAAACAGCTGGGATGTTGTTTGGTCCTAATGCACTATTGCTACCTTTGTCATCAATAGCTTTTGTAATATCAAAGATGTGATTGTCAAGATAGTCAATGAAAATTCAGAGGCAATTTCATGATTTGTACGAGTTAGCATTGAGATTCTAAATACCCGTTTGTAATTCTCACTCAACAACTTGCTCATTGCTTTGTTTTCATCCACCAGTTGACTGGGTTTATCAATTAATGGACCAATTTTAGGTACAGAGGTTAAAAATTTGGCTTGCATAAGCAAAGAAAAATTTAGAATTTTTTATCTTTTCAATAGCTTTGTTTTCATTTTCTCTACTCTTGATCATGTGAACCTTTTATCTGCTTTTCAATAAAGATGATGGCTTCTTCTTGTTTTATGCCTCTGAAAGGATTTACTTGGTTGCAAAAATTGTTCTGTTTTATTGCTTGTTTTTTCCTGAGCAATTTCCTTTCTGAATAATACTTGCTTCTTTTGGGAATTTTTAGTGGCTCATGTTGTACACACACCTGCAACAGTATATATATATATATATATATATATGTATATATATATATATATATATATATATCATCAAA
>SDVV010002345.1:0-23248 GCA_016164225.1 Gammarus roeselii | reverse complement strand
TATATCTATATAATGAGCAAGTTAGTGACCAAGTATATCAAAATACAGCCATCTCAAGAAGAAGAAACAGATATAAATACAATAAACATTATCAATTTATATAAATTGAAATGTTCAAAACATAAAACTTCCTCAATCTAGGCCCGTCCGTTTGCGCCGCCCGTAAGCAAACTGTAAGCCAGCGGTAAGCCAGCCGCAAGACAGCCGTAAGCCAGCCGTAAGCCATCGTCCGTTATCTGATTCACAATAAGCTAAGATCCAAAAGTAATTAACTTGCCCCATAAGTAAAGTGATTGAGACCGCCGTGTCCGAGTGTTTAGCGTGTCCGACTGGTTAGCGTGTCCGACTGCAGAGTCAGCCTCTGGTGCTGCATGTCGCGAATTCGAGCCTCGACATTGACACGGCGGTCTTGTGGCGGGGAGATTGGGCGCCTCCCCCTTCTGTTTCAGCCTAACTTAGCCACCCTCCAGACAAGGGGGAAACGGCTGTATGTCTATACATACATACGTACAAAAGTAATTCACTTGACCGAAAAGTAAATAAAAAGTACAATGTCCGACTTACATAGCGGCCAACGTGGACACCAAAATTAATTAGATACATACTAACCATTACATTGTCCGAGTCAAAAATTTAATTTTCGTCGATATACTAACTACTCACAGGAGTCATCCAGCTGTTTGGAAGACGTGTCAGTTTCTTCGTAACAACTGGTGCAACTGTGTCGAGAGCTGCTGAGAACGAGTCTGAAAATGGCCGATTGAATATTCACGTTATCCGTGTTGCGCATGTTGTTAAACAATGGTACTCTGTTCCATAACTCTTGTTTTAGTGAATCTGGTGAGAAGTTTCCTTTTGTTTTGTACGTCAGAATGACTGGTTTATTTTTTATTTACTTACTGTGATCTGGCAGCTTGTTATTTGGTGGTCGGCGAGGGACTCACAAACGTTGGTGCTTAAGGACAGACGATCGATTGTTCGTAATTAACAGATCAAACAATGAGCTACTGTCTTTCGTGATTCTAGTTGACTCCTCAATGAGCTGTTCCAGTTTTAGTCTCTTGAGTATTATGCTAAATTTATTACGTTTTAGTTGATTGTCATTGAAATTTCTTGAGACGTATTATTGCTTACAAAGATAGAGACATTATTAATTTTGCATTCTATTTGAAGTTCATTTAAAACAAATTGTATATTGTTAGTTAAGTTTTTATGGTTGTATGTTTACAGCCAAACGTCTGGAGGAAATGCATATGTTTGAATCCGTACCGTAAAATATATAATCTCGGTGCAGGGATGTCGTAAATAAAACGCGAAATTAAAAATAAGGTCTCCATCTTTGTAACCGATAGTATGTGTTCTTTTTCAAATTATTTGCCGCCTGGATCTTGGATTCTCTTTATTTGATTGACTTGTTGCGGGCATTGGGTGGCCTATAAACTGTTCCGACAATGAAGAATTCAGTTTTCTTGCTTGTACGCTAATCCAAACATCGTCGAATTCATCTCCAGTTCCGACCGTTTTCAGTATCCTGGTTGTGTACTCATTTTTGCCATTGATACAGGCGCCGTCCCCTCTGTTACCACATTCTTTTCTGAACAGCTCATTCCCATCTATCTGAATAAAGTTGCTGTCCATGTTGGGTGCAAGCCATGTCTCAATCAGACTGTTGAATATCAACATCTTCATCCCTTAGCATTAGTTTGACCTGGTCTATCTTAGACAGAAGACTTCTCATATTTGTGTGTTTTATTTGTATATAGTCCTTGTCCATTAGCCGAGGCTCGCTTGCTTTGCCACTTGCTCTACTAGGGGCCCGAGTGCCATCTAGTCGCATGTGCTCGAGTACTCTGCGATGATTATTTCTTCGAGTTGTATTGTTGTTACTGATAGCCACAGTGCTGCTTGCAATAGGGTCCTGGCTCGTATGGACGCAGCTTTGCCGGTCCTCTGCCTAGATGCGGGTGTTAGGTGCATCGTACAGGGCAGTGAATTTATTGGAGCAGAAGATTTTATCATTAGGCTTACTGATTGTTTTGCGTTATTTTAAGGATTTTTGCATCGGTTCAAGTCCACTGTAGTGATGGTCTTTTAGGTGAATGAGTATACTGAGACCTGATTGATTGTGATTCAAGTGTGGCTTGATGGACTTTATCGATGTATGGGCGAGACTGTCTTCCTGAATTATGTCAATTTGAAGTCCCAATGCGTTGCTCAGCATTGTGTGGGGACCAGGTCTCCCAGGATTTGATTGTAGTCTCTTGTAAAAGTATCGTTCCTTATATATCAGGCAGGTGTCGTCGTAACCGTTTTTTGGAGGAAACCTGAATAGTAGTCAATGTTCACATCGACCTCATGCCATGCTGCGCTAAGTAACGAGTCAATGTCTTGTTAGGAACAATACTCAATTTGGTGTTGCCATGATTTGCTGAGGGCATATATGGAGAAGAAGCCATCTGTAATTTCAAGTTATTTGGGATCGAAGTAATGCTTATTTGTTCCTGATTGTAGGAATTATTATTAGATGTCTTCTCGCTTGATTGTGAAGGCCCTGTCATAGATGAAATTGGATGACTTCTTGCAAACAGTGTTCTTGGAATGCGAGCCTGACTTAGGACATGGCTGAAAAGACGTGCGTTCTTGGCTTTATTTCTTATGATGGAAGGGGGACTGACCTCCTTTCTTGAATTTGTATCGCTGCCGAGTGAATTTCCCGAGAGAGGGGTAGCCAAATGGGGGATTGAATGATTTTGTGTTGCTCCGGATTTGATTGGAGGAAGAGCAGCGCCAGTGGCGTGACCGTTATTATTTAGGGGATGGGTAGGCGCTGACACGTTGCCATTGAAGTAATTATGATGAAAAGGCACTGACTGGGCGCTGTTGTTGTGGAGAGGATGAGGAGGTACAGATTGTGTGCCATTCTTTTCGAGATCATTGGAAAGCGTTGACGGGGGGCTTTTGTCGTGGAGAATACAAGCTGTTGGTGTAGGGATGATGAAACTGCGGCGGTAGGGAGCTGTTGGTCTGGGAATGAGGATAATGAGGATGCGCTGACTGGGAGCCCTTGGCAGGGTTAGAAGGAGGAAGCGCTGTTTGTTAGGTATTACGATGCGGATGATGAGAGAGCGCTGATTGGGGGCTTTTGACGTGGAGATGATGAGGAAGCGCTGATTGCAGGCTGATTGTAAGCGGAGGAATGGGTGGTGGAGGGAAACATATGTGAGTGGTTAGCCGGATTGGTAGAGCTGGTGTTAGGGCAGAGGTTAGGGAATGGTAATGAAAGTTGGGGGCTGGGGCTGTACTGCATGCATGAGGAAGCGCTGATTGCAGGCTGATTGAACGGTAAGGAATGGGTGGCGGAGGAAAAAATATCGGAGTAGTTTGCGGGATGTGTAGAGATGGTGTTAGGGTAGAGGTTAGGGAATGGTAGCATAAGTTGGAAGTTGGGTCTGTGCTGCAAGCATAGTTAGACAGGTTTGCAAGAGTAGTGTAGAGTGGAGGAAGAGGGTAGGAGGAGGAAGGATAGCAGTTGGTGTGGTGGAGTGGCACGGGAGACGTGGGTGGAGAATAGGAGGGTGCCGTACTGACATGGGAGGTACCCGGTGGATGACAAGCTTGAGCCGATTGTAGGTTGTTTCTATTTGGAGGCTGAGTAAGTGCAAATTGTGCGTAGTTTGTGGGGGGACGATGAGGATTCGCTGATGGAGCGCTGTTGGTATGGGTGTGGTAAAAAGTCGCTGCATGAGAGCCGCACGTGTGCGGATGATAACAAGTCACTGATTGGTGAATTTTAGTTTGTGGGGTACGAGTAGATGTCCTTTGTTGACGTGTAATGTGGTGATGATGTAAGACGGTGGCAGTGTGATGGAGGGAAGTAGAGAGAGGGTGGGGACCCGAGTAGTGATTGCTTGCATCTGACATTGTTATATTATTGGGATGACAATACCTTTACCCACTGACGAACGTAACGAGCTACCGTGATAAAATTTTTGCTAATTCCACATCCGTTTAATTTTGCATCCTCAGGATGGAACAATCGCTCGTGGGGGGCTCCCGTGGATTCATCGCGTAGTTTGCCGGTTGGGATAGCTCTGAGCTTCAGGGAGTGGCATAGACTTATGAAACAGTGCCTCTGCTCCATTGTTTTAGGGTTGAGGGGTTCTGCCATGTGTATCTTAGCATTTTGGTTTCCGCTAAAATTGCGGTGGATATCTTTACTACTTTCATTTTCGACATGGTCTGTGAGTACAATAATGTAATTTCTGAACGGATTTGCGCTTTCAATGATGTTAGACAGAGCACCGTAGCCATTGAGACTTATTTTATGAAAAGTGCATCTATCTGAAAGATCGGAGGTTAGCACATTTGTCACGAGGATATTTAGATTAGTATTGACTCAGGGGTCTGATTACTTTCTGTTGACAATGTGCTGGTTCATGGTGCTTCACAGCGAGCCGGCTTTGTTAATGCGGATTTTTCTGTTGAAGCGACGATTAAAGGCACTGTATTGGTAGGAGTAGTGGGGTTATGGACTCAGATTCAGAGGAACGAGGGGTGGGAGATGGAGAGTTTGGCAGTGTTGGGTGAGTATCTACCTCCAAATGAGCTTCCCTGAGGGAAAGGATCGGCTTCTTCTTATTGCGTTTTGAGGTACAGGCGCTGGCTTCCGGAGTGTTTGGGCAGTGCGGCAGCTCTATGTTTATAGGCTTGCTGATTCTCGTGCATTTTTGGCTTTTACATAATATGCAGTCCCTGTTATTCTTGGCGCATGTGCTCATTTCTCACACTTGCCATTGTAACAGGAGCAACAGGATTTGCTTCTGTTTGCGGTAAGGCTTAGGGGCGGCATATATTAAATTCAAGGTTAAGTATCGACGAAGTGGCCTACCCGAGGGTTTGTTGATGGAGGGGCTTAGAGAGCGTCTCACTATAGAAAAATGGGCACATAAATAACAAGAGATTAAGATGAACAAAATTCTGTGAACCTATTCGCAGATACGATTCTAACAAATTTTTTGTGACATGAACCACATATTTAGAAATAAAAAGGGACAAATCATTAGCTAGAAACTGAGATTAACAAAATTATGCGAACATATCCACAGATATGTGCTGGCCCTGATTAAGAACGGGACCGTACTAATTAGATTAAAATAGATGTGCCTAATCTAACAATATCTATTCACAGCTCTGTGGTGGACCTGATTAAGCACAGAGCGAACTGACAATTGTTCTGTCAATTAGAGTAACTGTTCGATTCACAATTTGTGGCTTAGAGCCAGTTTTGTGTGCTAGTTGATGAGACCTAGGAAGAAACGATATACACTTGCTCAAGAAAATGTTTCAATGAATGAGGTAAGTGAAGTTGCAAAAAAAACATAAACACAATTTGCAATTAAACGAATGCGCCTTCAAGAACCGCTTGTCAGCAGCTGATTTAATTTGTGTAAAAGATAAACAATGAGTGATCTGCAGTCCATAAGAATTCATTCGATGAAATGCGATGAATCCTAATTGCCAAAATTATGATGGATTACCTTATTACAAATTAATCTCCAGAGGTTTGAACTAAAAGAACATGTTAAGGAATGACTACCGATCTATTGAACATGTCGCAGTTTCAAATACATTAGATTCGCCGCCACATTGCATTTTCGGGGTACAGTCTAAAATAGATTGCGGTTCTGCTTGAAATGTTTCAAGTCCTTATACAGAACGGTGTAATTGTTCAAACTGTGCTCCTGTTCATCACTTTTTCCCTACATAATACTGAAATTAAAATTATATATGTAGGCAGTCTGCGAATAAAATTATAATCCACATGAGACAGAGTGACGAATATTTTCGCATGAAAGGAAAGATGAAAATCGGTTGTTCCTGATCAAATGAAGATATTCAAAGGAAGATATTCAGTTCATGTATTGACTGCATGTGACGCAACTTGATAGGAGGAGCAGTGGAATAAGGGTAGAGAGCAGCAGCCGTTCATGACCATTGGATGATGATAGGCACGCACGTATGAACTCGTCAGTCTAAGATGTACACAGCCCGTTTTTGTTAGGGTGTGACGTTCTGCTTTGGCGTTCTTGCGTCAAGTTTTCGAGCGCGAGTTGAGGCTTTTTCAATATTATGTAGGATTTATTTTCTTAAGTTGTACAGCTGCGATATGATCTAAGAGAGACTGCCGGAATCATTACTTCTAAGAACAAAAGAGCACATACGTAAAAAAAGCTACTCTGATCAAGGTCTGACAATGATTATCAGCCGACAAACATTTAGAGGGTTGAATTCTTTATTTTCCGCGAGGTATTTTACCTTGAAAAGTAACGCGGGCTTGAAAATGTTACGAAATTATTCAAACTAGAGATATTGAGAGACATGGAAATTTATACATGTGGCGCAGCGGCACATGTATAACGTGAAGTTATAGGTCTAAAAGTGCATTTAGGCGAGCATCTTGAACATGCGGACATCTTATAACCGTTTATCTTGCGCGCTGTGAATGAAGATTGATTTTCCTACCTGTGACGTAATCAAAAGTTTGATAACTTATTTCATTGCGATATCAAGTAACAAGAAAGGTAACCTACAAAAACATGAATTAAAGCCAATAGTAAATTTGAAGAAAACTGAAAAATCACCTTGACATATTTCCCTATAAAAAATGCTTAAGTAAATATCATGAACGCAGGATAGAAGATAATGAACGCATTAAAGTAATCTAAAAAACATGAATACGAGAAAATTGAAGAACAATTGCAAACTGAGAAAAGAATCTGCTAGAACACTGCATGAGAAAATGACAACTTGAGAAGGTCTTGACAGCAAAGAGCTCATGGGTTCAAAGAGGTTTATGAGCTCAAAAACGTGATCAACAAACTCTTTGATTAATTGAACAATTAAATATATATCTTGTGGCGGAAATATACTTAGCACAGGGCAATAATCCACCAAGGAGTGCAACAAAGTGAAGCGTAACGGCAAGAGAGGAAGAAGAATATCAGCACTGGAAAAAATGAAATTTGTTGACCATCTAACTTGCCCAAAACAGAAGCTGGAATGTCGTGCAGTATCCTGAAGCAGGACGAAGCAGTTAAACAACAATTCTTCAAGCCGGTCGAAAGTAGATCCACAATATATGCAGCGCGGGATCATCGAATGGGTGGGTGATAGCAGCCAGTCCACTGAAAGCGGAGAAAAGGCATAGGTGGCAAGGCTTCAAAAGGCGGGGCGGAGGGGTGTTGGTCAGCTAATGCCAGCCTAGGCAGGCGAGTGCATAGGCGCATTGGAGCAACGGGTCACTTGCCGTGCGTGAATGTGTGCGTATGTCGACGGTGAGACAGGCGAGGGGAGGTAGGGATGGGTGGGTTAGGCAGTAAAGGTAGTGAACCTTCCCTCGCGACGTAAATGCACACACTTTTGTGAGCAACTACTTAGCTGGAACTACAAGTGCAGGATCATCTAGGGAGGCCTAATTAACCACGCAAGTTTCTGGGTGAGCCGATTCGAAGAAAGGTCTCCCAAGTTGATCAAAAGCATGGGTTGGGGTGCCTTGAGCCACAGTAAAGCACAACCACGATACTGTCAGTGGAACACCAAAACGCACAGGGTTGACAGATGCTTCAACGTTGACCGACGAGAATAGCTCTCGGATATGCACAAAAAACATTATAATTCGACCGTGTTACCACAGATTGCGGTAAAACGTGACACCTATGGATATGTGAGCAGTTCACACATCGAGCTGAACTAAAAGATAATCACTAGAGCCTGATGACCAGGTATTTGATCACAAACACGAGGAGAGCAGCAAGGCTTACTAGTTGCCCAATGACTTCTAATAATATGTCAATAAAGATTATATTACATGTATCAGCTTTAACATCTTTTCGCGAACACTGCCTAGAAGTAGCGCAGTGCAGACGTGTGTACTGGCGCGCAAGTCCCAATTCCTATAACTTTGGATAACTTGTTGTTACTTTATCATTTTAGTTGAATTGGGGAAATGACAGACGCGAAGATTCGAGATTTTCCTGTTGTTCATACTTTGTCAGTAGTGCTCACGTTCGCTGATTTAATTTTAATTTCACATGTATGTTCTATTAGTTCCGATTAGCCGTGAATTTACGTGTATTTATTTGTTCAATGTTTGAAGACAGCACTTCGATGGAACTCAGTGTAGTGGTTTAATGGGCTTGAGCCGGAGGAAGAGCGTGGAGACATAGAGGCACATGAATGATGGTGTTTGCGTTACATGATGTCAGCCGAGGGAGGGAGGGAGGGAGGCAGGGCAGGCCAAGCTAATTTCGACAACCGATGCTTAAAAAAGCCGTGTTCACGCTGGAGGAAAACATGTCATCTTGAGAAGTTCATGTTCTCTCGAAGGAGGAGAAGCAAATCTGGTATATGGAGACATTTACGTACTGTGAACAATGATACGCTATTATTTGTAAAGTAGTATATCATTGACTTCGTATAACACTTTGAACACTTCACTCAACTACGTCATTGCAGTACCCAAGTTGAACCCTCCTTATTGTCCTCAACAATTGGCGTTTCGAGGCCTATAAGCCTCAAAATATAGTTTATAAACTGAACATAAATAGATCAGTGTGTGCTAGTTTCCACCACTCAACTGTACAAAGTCCAGGAAAAAAAAACAGAGAAGCAACTCTGCTGACGTCCTACCCTTAACACCGAGCGTCGTAGGAATCCCGAGCGTTGTAGGCAAGGCTTGTTTGAGGGGCACAAATCACCAGAAACCACTTTGATGACATGGCGAGAGGTACTAATGGACGAGGTACGTACATAACAGCATCGCTTGGAAACCGAGACGTCAGCATCGTATGCGACGAGCTTACTCTAATAGAGGTACTTATGCCCGTGCTGCGTCGCATTCTTAATTATATTTATTTAGATATATATGTATATATATATATACATACATATAGTAAAATAATTAACCCACTGTTGAAGTATTTATGACTGGTTTATTAACAGCGTTAGTTTCGTAGCGTCAAACACTACATCGTCGGGCCTCAAAAGCACAGTAATCTAATGAGTATCACACAACCATTATATACAAATCGGCGCTGGTTTATGGCCAAACAATCAGAAGCAATTGAATTCGTAAACAACAGAAAGGGAAAGCATCGTTGCAGACCTGAACAGGGAATAGGATTTTTGTAAGTTATTATAAGCACGTACAGACGCGTCCGGTAGCAACAGAATGAGCTCGGAAATATTAGGATGATTGATTTTTATAATTTAATTGAATGAGGCTCTATGGATGCTTGTACATTTATGTTGTGATCATGTTCTTCACTACTCGAAAATTTAATAAATCGGTCTTTCATTTACCAATTCAAAAAATTATAGGTGAAAAGGCACAACACGTATAAGATGACCAAATTAGCTGATATATTTAAATGAGAATACTTAAAGCACAACCATGCTTATACAATGCTACATGCAAAAGAACATCAGCACATGTATATACATATAAACCCTTACGCGCCTGCACCAATTCATACAAATAAACGAGTACGCACGGCAAGCTCATCTAACAATTTACGCACATCGATATCCTTGTACATTTTTTTATACATATTAATTAGCACCAAATCAAAGTTACTGGTCCATTTAATTATTTGACAGCAAGAAAAATTAATGATTCACAACTCACGATTCACAGAAATGACACAAAAAGATTGAAATTCATGATATCACATGGAACGAGCACATTATGAAATTATGGAAAAACAATGAAGCTGACTTTAGCTAAGGTCCCAATTGTAGGATAAATTTTAAAGCAATGCATTGCATTGCCAGTCGCGAAGCCTGGCAAGTTTCTGCTGTCTCGGGACTCAAACCCGGGACAGCCAAGTTTCTGCTTGAATGTAATATTCCTACACTATGAGAGCATTAAATATCATTATACTTTTTTAGGATTCGGTGCGTGAGTGTAAGTAGTAAATGCAGTGAACATGGTAACTGATATGACAAACGTTGAAAAATGTTGAGCATGAAATGATCTAATAAATAACACAAAAATATTTTAAACCCAAACAAAAGGTGCAGGAGAATATCTTAACCACTTTCCAAATTACTAATTGTTTCGTACAAGGAGGGGTTGTGGTTAAATAAGATATTACAAGCGATGTTATCGATATCAATGCTGGACTCGCATACGTTCATGTTGGGCAGCTGTTTAATGCAAGCAAATTCTAACAACTTGCGGAGAGGGACACTATTGACTCTATTTAAAATTATGGCATCTCCAAGTACAATACGGTGTCTATCCTCCTCAGTTTGTTTTACCAAAGGGTTTTCCTGATTACGAGTTTTGATGACGTACTTATGCTGACCCATCCTTCTATTGGCATTATCACTTTCACCAATGTAATTTTTGTTACAATCATCACAAGGAAAGGCATAGATAAGAGCGTCTGAGGCTGCTTGTTTTGTGATGGGATTACGTAAAACTGTACGAATTGGTGCATTATTATCAAATACTACTGTATTTTTTTCATGGAACAAAGTTTTATAAGACATTTTTTCACACATCGATGGTAAAGCAACCACCTTATCGTACTCATTAACTAGTTTCTCCCTAGTGGAGTAAAACGCTTTTCGGATTTGCTATGAGCCCTTCCAATAAAACACTCATCATAACCCAGCGATTTGAAGACTTTACTGCTGAAACTAATTTCCTCGTTCAAAAACTCACGATCACATATTTTGTAAGCTCGTAAAAATGCTGTTTATCGCTCCCAGTTTCATTTTGTCCAAATGATCAGAGGATGCAGGAATGTAAAGATTTGAATGAGTAGGCTTTTTGTAGACCTTGAATTTCATGGCATTAAAAGGAAACAGACACAAAATTATTACCAAAGCTGATAAAGGAAATTAAGTAGTAATTACTAATCAAGCTGATTATATCTCCAAGTTGAATGGTGTGTTATCTGACAGCAACACTTATTGCTGAGATACTGAAAATCCATTAAAACTTTGGCAGAGGTCCTATAACAAAAAAAACTATAGCGATTATGTCCAACTTTCCCGGGTTGTGCAGGAGGTTTAACTCCTATTGAACTTCACTCCCGTATATGTATGGACTTCCAAAAATTCTTAAGTCAAACAACCATCTCAGGCCCATTGTGTCATCGTCAGGTTTGATCAAATACAATCTCTCGAAATGGAAAGCATCATTACTTTGACCTCTTCTTGGTAAAATATCTGGCTGTCATTTAGTAAACTCTGAAGATTTTATAAAAAAAGTTAGGAATGTGAACTTACGTAACAAGATCATGTTGAGTTTTGATGTTGATTCTTTATTTGATACCACCATTGCTTCCAAAGACGATGCTATTGATCTTCTAATGCTATTGATCTTCCCTTTTCTGTGAACACGCTAGTTAGTTTGATTGAACTATCCGTTGAACATCGCTATTTTTCGTGTAATGGGGTTTACCAATGGGCAGTTGCCCGTCTTCTTTATTAAGTAATATATCCATGGAATATTTTAGAAATGAACTTTTGCAACGATTAGAGATTTTGATTATACATGGTTTCGATATGTTGATGATGTATTTGCAGTTGTCCCATCAAATGTTGACATCGATGAATTCTTTACAAAACTGAACTTCTTGTCTGAATCCATGAACTTTAAAGTGGAAATTGAAAGCAATAACCAGTTCCCCTTCCTCGACACATTGTTCATGAGGGCTGATATTACCATGAAATTCAAGATCTACAGAGAGCCTACTCATTCAAATCTTCACATTCATGCATTCTCAGTAGTGAATAACAGGCCTAAACGCAGGTAAAGGCATAAGAAAGGGCACAATTAGCGGTGGGGCGGGGTTGACCGGTGTCAGCGGCGCGAAGGTGGGCGGCGCGAAGGGAGCGGAAGGAGGTGGGTGACTCATTCAGACGGACGGACGGATTGAATAAATATATATTAGTTGTTTATATATAATAATAGGTTCTATATGTTAATAGGTTATATAAATATAACATTTACGTATAGGTTACTTTTGGTATTCGCATTTCAATGCTGGGCATCATGTCTTGCAATTTCATTGCATGTCATGTTGCATATATGCAATTTCAATGCTAGTCCTCTGAGTGTTTAGGAGTAATGATAACAAACATTTATAAGATAATTTTTTATTGATAATAAATCTAACAGTTACATAGTAATTTATATGCAGTATTGAAAATTAAAACCCCGCACATATCCTTCTTGCACGAGTGTTGATATCAGGACACGTTCATAATGAATTTTTCAACCATGGTATCATTTCTACGTAGTTAGTTGTTGGAGAACCGCTCGATTATCTCTGTAACTGGTATATTTGACATAAATAATACGCAAAGTAGAAACAGTAAGCTCCACAAACCAAATATTGATCACTATGGATCGGTTTCTAAAGTACAAGTTGTATGTAAGCATGAGTATTATAATACGAAGCTATATTTCTTCCTCATATTTTGGAGAAAACCAAAACTAAAATTCAAGGCCCCTTTTATTAGGATCGCTTCCGCTGTTAACAATCATATAGTTATTCATTGGATGCATGGGCATTCTGTTTTCAGCAAAATATTTCAGGATATTTTTCCCATTTTAATAATATCCATGTTTACTGTAGATAGTTGGGGAATACCCTCCATGCCAAATTTATTTGGATGACACCGAGTGCATAACCTACCTAGAACAAGATCTTATTCGTAGTGGATGGATTTTCACAATTCCCTGTTATACGTATGTTTGCTCTTTTTTCTAGGTTAATGACATCTTCAGAGTCGGTTGGCCTTGTATCTATGGCAAATACAGTTCTTCCTGCAAATAAATTTTGTCATGCGATGAGATGAGGGCTGTTACGCGTCCCTCGAGCCGAAAGTGTTTGATGGTATGATTGGGCGCACTCTCTGATATAATAATAAGATAGACGTTAATTAGGGAGGTAAGGGCGGAGGGCACAGCGCGATGCATGCAACCTTGAGTCAAGCAGTCGGGTAGGAACCGGTTTTTTGCGCGGGAAGGGGAACGGAGGTGAATGACTCATTTCGGACGGACAGATAGCTATCGAAATATTTTTTATTTACACAAGGGTATTAGCATTTCAATGCTTGACTATGTTGTATTGCAACTTCGTTGCATGTCATGTTGCATATATGCATTTTAAATTCTGTGTCCTCTGAATGTTTTTCGGGATAATGATAACAAACATTTATAAGATAATTTTTATTGATAATAACAGTTTCATAACAATTTACATGCTGTATTAAAGGTTAGGACTCCACACATATTCTTCTTGCACGAATGTTGATTTCCGGACACGTTCATGATGAATTTTTCAACCTTGGTATCATTTATACGTCATTCGCAATTGATCAATTTTCACGTGGCATATATTCAATTAGTTTCTTGTTTTTTTCTCCGATTGTTTTACTTATATCAACAATATTCGTCATAATTTTCTTTTTGTTCGATATATATGCAGTCATATTATGACCAAATGTCACATCGCACGTGATTTGTTCATATATGTACGGGCTTATTTGTAGATCGATTAAATATAATATAACCAGCAATTATATAATTACAGTTATGGTTTATATCCTTAGACGATGTGCTGAAAAACGTGATATCTCCAAGCTTGCTGATATTCCAATGATAAATTCAGAACTCGGTTATGTACCTAAGTTTATGTATTTATCATCATATGCATGATGCCACCAAGACGCTGTCACCAAATATGCCCTGGGATTCCTCTCACCTGCACCAACCTGAGATGGAGGCACGCGTGACCTGTTATAGATGAGACCGATACCGGGTTTAAACGAGGATAATACCTGTTGCCACCCTGCGGTCATACAAGTACGAACACGGTGGCACTTCCGTGGCAGCCTCTCCCCACCGTTCACGCTCTTCGCCTCAGTAACACATTAGTACACGTCACGAAAGGTTCTACGGTCAATCTTTCCCCTAAGGTGCGATAAACAACACAACATTTTACATATTTTATTGCTGTAGCAGTGTCATGATACGTGTTATTGTAGACGGATATATATTACGTGGATAGTTTTTAGAGTGTTTCCATGCTAGTAGGGACATATTTATTCCATGTTATGTGCCAGTCATGGCCCCCTGTCAGTATTGTGGTGTTCTCACATGGTCATACCTGTTGGTTGGTAAGTGCCACTACCTCCCCCCAACTGGTCCGAGCAGCAAAGACGTTTCATCTGTTTTTTGCGTGTAATGTTAAGTTATGCTATGATTTATTCAGTGATCGTATACCAGTGCTGCTTAGGTATGTTGGTGTTACCGTGTGTTATTCATAAGGTATCCCAGAACGCATCTGTCTCCTCCTCTTTCTATTCAACTTTCAATCATTTATTACTAAGAAAGGATTTAGGCATTATATCCAGGAACGTTTAAATGATTGCATTGACGTCTGGGGGTATCGTTGTCTTATTTACCAATAAACTTTTTAGGAGATCAAGTACATGAATACGGCTTTGGACATTGCGATGACTAACAAACCTATTCGAATCAAATATAAGTGCTGAGTTGATTTTAAGATAGTGAAGCAAACCTGGGGATCGTGTCTTAGCAACGGGGGGTAATGAGGCCATATATATTACTGCAACATCATCGTCATTATGTGGGTCCTTTTTTTTATTGGTTCCGGTGTGGACTCTGTAGTTATGCTTTTGCAATAGAGGCCGTTAATAAAATTAAATAATTTAGTGATATTTCAGGTGATGAATTCAAATCTGGCATCTCGTCCCCACGCCTACTTAATCTTTGACTGTGATACGAACTGCTATGTTCTGCTATTTTTGGCCCTGTTGTGACAGATATGGGTGTAGCGCGGCCCGCCAATATGATTTGTTGTAAATTTATCCATCATGGACTTTGGAACTAGGTAGTAAACCGATTCATCCATAGAATATTTTTGTCAAAAAACTGACTGCTGCGGGTAATAGTAAATTTAACAGAAACCCTCCACGCACGGGTAATAATGTTTTCCTTTTGGCCGCGGAAGATTTACTTCCGGATGATTTACTGCCTAATGGTTTTATTGAAGAGTTGAATTTATTTACCCGTTACTTGGTTAGTCTATCACAGACCCATTTTCCGCTCTGTATAATTCTAAATATTTCGCAGATGATTTTAACTTTTTTATCACTTAAATGTTTGACGAGTTGACTACGTTCGGATGATTTTAGTTGATTCATTTTATAATAAAAATTCTATTTACGTTCGAAAGTACGTTTATCACACATCACGACACGACATTTCCCTCATTCATCCACGTAGGTTTGCTATCTGGATAATCCGTACATATCACGTAGATTTGCTTTCTTCCTCGTTCAGTTCGGGTCATCAATACCTTGATGGCATAAATATCAGGTTTGTCACACTGAACTTGTTCCTGCCTATAGGTAAAACCTCTGATGGGTTCATCAGTATCGAGTGGTGTTTTCTCATAGGTCAGAAGGTAATGTTTTTGATTAACACACGTAAAATACGAAACACTTCCTTCGTGAACTTTTGTTCGTGTCCTCGCCTAAATGTCTTGAGACTGGGATCACTGCACCGTAAGCGTACGTACGATCCCACCTTTAGTTGTGTACTGGACACTTTAATTCTTCTACGTCATATTATATAGATTTCAACCAGCTAAGCCTGAATTTGCTTCGGATCGTTCAACAAATAAACATCAAATGGGATCCGTCTCATTAATGATGAATGTGGTGTCATATTGTAAGGCGTTACAAGTGCTTGCAAATAATTTATATAGCGTTCAGTCTTTTTGCATGCATATAATTTCTCAACTGAGTTTTATGGTTCGCATAATGCGTTCTGCTGGGGATGCTTTGATGATCTTGTTGTATGTGTAATAAATGAAAAAAAAATTGCTAGCTAAATATGCTTTAATGTTTTTATTTGTAAATTCGCTGCCCTGATCTGAACAAATCCAAGTTGGTGGCCATACTAATTCACTGAATATTTTGTCAAATGCTGCAATCACATTATTATATGTAACAGCTTACAAGGGTTCTACACACAAATATTTGCTGTATATATCAATGACAATCAATAAATATCTAATACCGTCATTTTTAAATGCATAATCTTTCACAAAGGCAACATCTGCACAGAGAACCGATCCAGGACGAGCAGCTGTGAACATACGTCTGCTAAATTTCAGGGGAGCTTGTTTAAATCGTGTGAATGTTTCTGATGTCTGTAGAAATTTTTCAACATTGCGTCTTGTTGAAGACGAACATATATTCGTATGACTTTGATGTAGGGCCTTCACGCTAGAATACAGCCCAACAGCCTCCGGATTGTAGTAGACTCTCCATTCTTCTTCACTACTAATCTCAAATTAGGTATACATTATATTTTATAGAGGCAACACTTGTTCAAATTCATGTCCTGCAATTTGTGCTCTAATCAATAGTTTCGAAGTACTTGGATATGTGAAATCAACCAAGATGTAGTCATAAGGTTTTTGTTCCACATGTAGCTTATACACTGAGATAAACGATTCAATCTTATATTTGGCAAGAAATGTTTTACCGAAATAACGTAATTGATTGATATCGCGCATGCGTAGAATAAGAAAATGTGTGGTATTCAAAGATATTGTGCGATGGAATGGATTTGAGTGAAAGAAGGATTAGTTTAAATATATCGCCCTGATATTCGCGTGCCTACCCCGACAAAACACAGATGCAATAATACGTAGAGACGCTGATTCCATCATGAAGTCATCGTACTCGCAAGTAGTTTACATGTAGTTTTCTTCGCTAACGGATCGAATGCGAGTGGTCCTGCCTGATTTTTTTAATTTATCATGTTTCCTTACAAGAAAGTGCTTTGATCCTGAAACGACGACCTCATCGAAACTATCAATATATTTACTAATCATTTTTCCTACAAGGACGCTCTTCCCGCTGGATGAGAACCCGCTCACAAACAATAGTGGGGGGTTGACGAAGAGGTTGATGTCTGCAAACCTAACAGTCTCCATTCTCCCCAACAGGCAACTAACTATTTTTCAATGAACCTTTAATTTATATAATTTTTTTTGACAAGAACTCACTATTTTTCTATGAATCTTTTATCTATATATTTTTTCTCTCCTAGCAGATGTATTACATCAAGGACATGCTAAAGTCATAGACCCGTTTTGCATCATCAGGTAATTATCACCGCGGGCTATTTACATCTCTAATGTTAGATCGATCATGCCAATATCTTTGACACTATCCAATATTGTTCCCGTAGTTTTTTTTCCAGAAAATGATTTAACCTATTATCATTTCTCACCAGATCATGGTAACAACTCGATCGGGGGTGAACCAGATCAATCCCGATCTTCAAGGATGATAAGGTACGTTTAACTAAAGATGTCGATATATTTTTTCGACACTGTAATCATTTTTCCATGTTAGAGCAGGGTTATATATATTTTTTAAATGCATAAATTTTCGCGTGCAGACCAATGCAGCACATCCCTGCAAATCAGGGCAGTCCGATGCCCAGTCTTCGCCCAAACTACCAGAGTTATCCACTGCCTGTACCTCACTGGCCGCAACCTCGACAACCGTTGAAGATACTACCGATGAAGGCACAACCATACGCGCAACAGAGTCGAGCTTATCATCATCAGGAGCCTTTTACCAAATCCGGCATATACAAAGGTTAGTGTATACATTTTTAATAAATTATTACATCTTCCTTATCACCTTTACCATAGGTTGTCTGATACGTTAGGGGCCTGTCTTCAAAGATCAGCTCAAGTGAGTGAATACGTATAGCATGGTAACCTCATGACTGGAAAAGTCAGGACTTGGTACAATTATAGACTTGTTCAGAATAATTTAATGTCTCTAAGCGATACACTCGATAAATCCTATTTGTATATAAAAGTCATATTCAAAAACATTAAATATTGGTAGAGTCGTTGACACAAAATTTCCAAAACGATATGGTAAAGGCGGATACGTCATTGTTGGAGGATGCAGGGAGTGGCCCATGCCCTAGCGCAAGCCTCGCAATGTCCGTAAGCCCTAGAGTAAGCTTCGCAATGTCCGCAAGTCCGAGCGTAAGCTCGCAATCCGATGGCACCTCCGTTCCATCTTCGGAACAACGCGGAGTTCAGTCTACTGCTCGGAACAACCCGAAGTTCAGGTTACTGTTGGTATGGATCCATTCGTCACTCAGTCTACTGCTGCCTTGGCGATGTCTCCTGTTGAGCTGTCTACTGATGATCCATTCGTCACTCCGTCTACTGCTCCGGAACAACCCGGAGTTCAATCTACTGCTCCGAAACAGATCGGTACTCAGTCTACTGATGCATTGGTAGCGTGTCCTGTTGAACAGATCGTCGCTACTGACGATTCGGGTGAGGCTATATTTCACCCACCAACCTCTGTAGGTATTTGGGACCAACACTTTGCCACCTCTACATTGATCCCATACAGTGAACATGTTAACATATCGTTCATGATAACATTAGGATGTAAGGAATTAGTAAATCACGTAGAAACTAAATTAGGAACATTCCAAAGACTCCAATGCACCGTGAAGGTTAAAAGGGGGAAAACACTGGAGGATACATCTGTAGATGACAAGGACTGGGTATTAAACACAAAAGCGATCCAGCTGACAAAAAATACTTTGCTATCTGAGATGATTGAGGATCTCGGGGTAGATTTCCATTCTACAAGACAGGGGCTAAAGGAACAAAACGATTGGGTAGTTATGTTCCTTGGCGCGCCCTGCCATGTTGAGAGATGATGCACCAAGCATGTTGTCGGTATAGAACCTTACACGAAATTGACGTTAATGCTGCATGAACAGTGGTATTTATTAGAAATTAAATAATGGACGACACGACTCCATCTTACTTCCATGGTTTCTCTTTGATTTACGATTTTTCGTCACTTTTCTTGTGATCTCATCTCCAACTATGGCTTTCTTTAAAACATTCTTGGGTGTAGCAATCCCATGTTCCTTGGTTGATTTTCGCATATCTTTCTACTCCGAGTAATCGTGTGCCATATTTCGAGCCATTTCGGCAGCTGCAGGTTGAACAGTTTTTCGTAGAAAACGTGATGTACGTCTTACAAGACTGGCTATGGTTGAGAAGAATCCGCAACCCCTTTGGTACGATATCGTACATGTGAATCTGTCAATATCATTTAAACTTCCACCGCGTATTTTACCACGTTTCGCAAATGAAACTTCGTATGGTTTGTACGACGGTTATGCATATACCACCCACATGATTGCTTGATACCCAATGACATTTTTTGTATCCAGTGTTACATTTACATTGTTCTAGCTTCTTCTAGAATGCAATACGCACAGGCTCGATCCACCGTCCTTGAACGGGATGATTCTCCCAACTCCATCTCGTAAATCGATGGAAATGGAATCAATATGACTACGCCGTGTATTTTTTATAAATGACATGAGCACGCGTAAATGGATAAGAATAATTAATTGGAATAACATCAAGAATATTGACTTACTTGTCGCCCATAAAACTGCGTGAAATTATATCAGAATAAACGTTTATGTAGCGTACATTATCATTCATATAGGACATTTTTTCGCTTACGGCACCTTCACCGACATTATATTTACACATCGCTCTGCCCATCAAATCAGCCAATCTATCTCCAACAAAGTACCAATTCACCGTAGCTTCAGTATATATGTATCGCGACATGTTTTGTTGAATAAAGGCATTGAACTTTATGCGTTGTGTGGCACTATCACATTCAAACAATTTTCCTTCATCTCTAACGATTCGTTTCCTTAACAGACTTTTTCTGATATTGATTTCTAGCTCTGAGATGTATTCTTCCAATGTATTGCCTGAGATATTCTCGCTAGGAACAAACAAAGCTTTTCATGCCTGACTCGTTCATTTTTATCATTCAAATAGTCTACGTAGATTACAATGTTGTATTGTACATCGTGTTTTTTTATCTTGAATCAGTCATTATAGAATACTTTTACAAGTCCTACGCTCCACTCTCCCTGTAGCTGTATTCCTGGATAAATATTGTTAGTATAACTTGATGATGAGTTGGTTTGGTACAATTGGCTACTGCCCAGCGATGAGACATAGACAAAAAAGTTCTCCGGTTCATGCATCCTGCACTGGGTCCTACGTCACACTGACAACATACCGCTTGTAGACATCTATATATACTCTAACTACTCTAACATTAGATCATCATTTCCCAGAGAGTGCGCCCAAGCATCCCATAATACACTTAGGATCTAGGGACGAGCAACAGCTCTCATCTCATAACAAGTCAAAATTTCCCAGCGGGAAGAACTATATTTGTTATAGATGCATGGCCAACCGACTCTGAAGATGTCATTAACCTAAAAAAAAGAGCAAACCGACGTATAACAATGAATTGTGAAAATCCACCCACTACAAATTAGATCTTGTTCCTGGTAGGTTATACACTCGGTGTCATCCAAATAATTTCGGGAAATAGGGTATTCCCCAATTATCTACAGGAAACATGGATAATAATCAAATTGAAAACAATATCCATGAGCGATCCAATTATGAAACGTGCCTATATAGGGTATTTTGTTGAAAACAGAATGCCCATGCATCCAACGAATAGCTACATGATTGTTAGCAGTGAAAACGATCCTAATAAAATGGGGCATTGTACCCTAATATTAAAAAACGGTAACAAAAACAACTTTGATTCGTTTAGGTTTAATCCAAAAATATATGGAGGAAATATCGTTTTGTATTATAATACTCATGCTAACATACAACTTTTGCTACAGAAACTGATTCAAAGTGATCAATCTTTGGTTTTTGGAGCTTACTGTCTCTACTTTGCTTATTATACGTCCAGCTATACCAGTCAAAATGATAATCGAGCAGTCCTCCAACAGCAAACGACGTAGAAATTATACCAAGGTTGAAAAATTCATCATGAACGATCCGGGAATAAATCGTGCAAGAAGGATATGTGTGAGGGTTTCAGCCATTAATACTGCAAGTAAATTACTATCTTACTGTTATATTTATTATCAATAAAAATTTATCTCGTAAATGTATGTTATCATTACCCCTAAATACTCAGAGACTAGCATTGGAACTGCATGTATGAAACATGACATACAAAGAAATTGCAGTACAGAATGCCCAGCATTGAAATGTGAATACCAAAGGTAACCTATATGTAAACGTTCTATTTGAATAACCAATTAACATATATTACCTTTTACTATATATAACCTATTAACATATATTTATATAAGCCGTCCGTCCGTCTGAATGAGTCACCCACCAACAGCCTTTTTTTACGAGCTCACAAAATATGTAATCGTGAATTTGTGAACGCGGAATTTAGGTTCATCACTCAAGTCATCAAACAGCTGGGTTATGATGAGTGTTGCATTTGAAGAACTCACAGCAAAGCCAAAAAAGTGTTGTGCTGACTAGGATGAAAGAAGTTCAAGAATACGATAAGGAGCTTTTTCTATCATCTGTGTGTGAAAAAATGTCTAATAAAACTTTCTTCGTGAGAAAACTAGAGTAGTATTTAATACTAATTTCAAAACACGTCATTTTTTTACGTAATACCATCGCAAAACAAGCTGCCTCAGACGCTGGTATCTCTACCATTCCTCGTGATGATGGTAACAAAAAATACATTGGTGAAATTGATGATGTCAATAGGAGGATTGTTCAACATGAGTACGTCATCAAAACTCGTAATCAGAAGAACCCTTTTGTAAAACATACTGCGGAGAATAGACACCGTACTGTACTTGAGGATGCCGGAATTCTAAATAGAGTCAATGGTGTCCCTCTTCGAAAGTTGTTAGAATTTGGTTACATTTAACAGCTGCCCAACATGGACGTATGCAAGTTCAGCATTGATATCGATAACACCTCTTGAAATATCTTATTTAAGTACAAACCCTGCTTGTACAAAACAATGAGTAATTTTGAAGATGGTTAAGTTACTCTCCTGCACCTTTTGTTTGGGTTTAATACGTTACTGTCTGTTATTTATTAGATAATTTCTTGTTCAGCATTTTTTAACGTTTGTCATATAAGTTACCATGTTCACTGCATTTACTACGTACACTCACACACCCAATCCTAAAAAAGTATATAGATATATAATGCTGTCTTAGTGTAGGAGTACAACATTCAAGCAGCAACTTGGCTGTCCCGGGTTCGAGTCCCGATAAGGGCGTTGGTTCTTTTTTCTTGATGATGATATTTTAGACAAGGGCTGATATTTGCACTGAAGGCATCGCGACTGGCAATGCAATGCATTGCTTCAAAATTAATCCTACAATTGGAACCTTAGCTAAATTCAGCTTCATTGTTTTTCATAATTCCAAAATGTGCTCGTTCCATGTGATATCATGAATTTTAATCTTTTTGTGTCATTTCTGTGAATCGGGAGTTGTGAATCTTTAATTTTTAATACCGTTAAATAATGAAATGGCCCAGTAACGTTGATTTGGTGCTAATTAATTTGTATATTAGTATGTGTAAGGATATCGATGTGCTTAAATTGTTGGATGTGCTTGCCGCGTGTACTCGTTCATTTGTATGAATTGGTGCAGGCGAGTAAGGGTTTTCATGTTTATACATGTTCTGATGTTTTTTTTGTGTCTACCATTGTATAAGCATAGTTTTACGTTGAGTATTTCCATTGCAAATATATTAGCTAATTTAGTCATCTTATAGACCGATTTATTAAATTTCCGAGCAATGAAGAACATTGATGACAATATAAATGTACAAGCATCCATAGAGCCATAGATAATTACATTATAAAAATCAATCTTCCTAATATTTCCGAGCTCATTCTGTTGCTACTGGACGCTTCTGTAAGTGCTTAATAACTTACAAAATTTATATTCCCTGCTCAGGTCAGCAACGATGCTTTCCCTTTTTGTTGTTTACGAATTCCATTGCTCCCGCTTTTCGGGTCATAAGCCAGCGCCGATTTGCATATAATTGTTGTGTGTTATTCTTTAGATCACTGTGCTTCGAGGGCCGACGATGTAGTGCTTGACGCTACGAGACTGTCGCTGTTAATAAACCAGTCATAAATACTTCAGCAGTGGGTTATTTCCTTTACATAAAAAAAGCACATATGCAAGGTGCTAATAATTCTCTCTTTCTCTCTCTCTCTCTCTCTATGT
>SDVV010002344.1:0-23248 GCA_016164225.1 Gammarus roeselii | reverse complement strand
ATATAGTTTATGGTTACAGGCATCACGTTTGGAGTACTTGCTCAGATGATATTAAAAAATGCGGCTTCATGTAGAACCAAACAAATCTATCTGAAATCGATAGACTAACAAACATATTTGAATTGCAGGTCGAAAGGATCTTTGAGCTAAAATAATTTTTAGCAGTCTTCATAGGCAGGGTCACGCCCTTCCTCAAGAAAAGCCTCTGCAATGTCAACGGTACATCCAAATTTACCAAGTCTGAATGTCAGCGCCACCCTAGCTAATTCATAAAACATGGCTGAACCCGGAAGCCAGCAATCATTAGAAGAAGGATGGTCATCAGACACTTTGGCAGAACAGTAAAAACATTTCTAGTGGAGTGGTATGAGAGTCCTTACGTTCGCCGTGATGGAATAATGTGTACTTTAGCTTTTTGAGGAACATGACTACTGGCATCAAATTGCTCGGTAAACACGCCTGTCATTATTCATGAATTATTTTGTGATGGTGTGTCAGTAAGACTTCATTCATTCCCACGGACGATTGCAAAGACCAAATGACTTTAGAACTAAGATTCCGTGGTAAAATTAGGGTTTGGTATCTACCATCGTCATATTTTACGCTGTGTTTGAACGCTTCGGCAACCGTATTATCTTCCTATGCGGGGCGGAAATGCCGATGACCCCCCTCATCACTGATGACTTGGCGCAGGGTCTGTAATGGGTGGGTCTCTCTTCTGGGGGTCGTATTCATGTCGTCCCTCGTAACTGCAGTTAATTTACTAAACATTAATTCCGCTGAAACGTATTCGGCGTCGTTGACGTTGCAGCCGATAGATTTGAGAAATCTTTAATGACCCTTAAACAATATACACTTTCTGGCTGCTGTAATGACCCTTAAACAATATACACTTACTGGCAGTTGTAATGACCCTTAAACAATAAACACTTACTGACAGCTGTAATGACCCTTAAACAATAAACACTTACTGGCAGCTGTAATGACCCTCAAACAATAAACACTCACTGGCAGCTGTAATCGACGGAAACTTCAAGAAGAAGATGGAGCCGTCTTGCTCGTAACAGATTTTTTTCCATCTCATATGTCTCTCTCAAATGTTGATATATTCGTTGTACTCGCTTTCGGGTTGATCAATTTCAAATAAATAAATTCACTGCCTCACCTTCCAATTGTGATGGACAGTATTGATATTTATCATGTGCTGCTAAGAAAGGGAACGCTGACAGGCCATCCGACTCTTCACATTTATTTTACGAATCATTTGGGTTCATTTCAACGTTCGTCAATCGGATATGTACTATTTTCAAACTGCAAAATTTTTTATATATTATATCCAACATTTTTGAGATATAAAATTGAAAAATACCACAAGGAACATCATAAACTGGAGAATTTGTGTTTCTTTTATTTTGAAATACGTGTTTGTAAAAAAATCAGATGATTCGTTGACGTTGATGTGTTTCTTTATGTTCTTGCCATGTTTGTAAACCGTGTTCATCGAAGATGCTGGGCAACCGGTTGGCGCGCACCATAAAAGCGCAGCGTGTTGCCAGCCGACCCGCTCCGACCAAATTAAACTGCTATTTTGTATCATTTTATTGACTGAGCAAATGTTTTCCATGATAATTAGCAAAGATAGTAGAGATGTCCATAAGAAAATCGTAGTGGGTCGCCATGAACTTGAATACCGGCATAATATTTGAATGTAGGAAAAACTAACTAGAGACGCGATTATTGCGAAACATATTTTTTTCAAACCAGCATTCGTGGAATGTCAATTAATATTTTAGATCAAACCTCAAAAAAGAAGTAGAAAATTTTCTGATCTCCAAACACTTGCACCTTGATTTTTTTAATATTTACGCTGCCTATGTTCAATAAAGTCCCTCGGGGTCCCCTAATTAGCATTAGTTTAAAAATAATACTTTAGTCATGGAAAGGCCTACATTTGTATCATTTGTCCTTTACTTGTCCTGTAGCGCATGCCCCTTAATAAACATCTAACTGTTTTCACCTCGAGGCGATCAAGTGTATGTCCGTCTCTGAGCATTGCTGTGGAGCCGATCAAATGGTGAATGCACAATAGCCTCTGGTAAAAATATAATTGAAATAATAGAATATCATGACGTATTGGTCTCCATAGAAATATTTGCCTTACGTGAATGTCGTCCTTTTCTATTTACGACTAGTTTCATTCTGAGGAGATAGAGGAGAATAATGTGTTCCTATGATCGGTGCAGTTCACCTACGGACAAAAACAATGATACCGATGCGTCTTAGAAAAAAGTATGAGATGGGGCGTGTGTACTCACGACACGGATTGGCGAACATGATTCGTAAATGAATCGCAACCCTATGCAAGGAAGAGGCTTTTCGTATTTTTTGGCATAATAATATAGATACTCTTCGAGAGATACTGATCCTGTGACGTTACTCAAGTAATAAATCGTTGTGAATTTGAAGTAGCGACTTGTTGTTGATATTATAATAATAGTGGTTGTCTCCTGAATAACGCTTCTCATTATGTTCCCCTAATGTAACCGTAGCACTTAATAGGTCTCGATATTTAATGAATAAGTTTTACAATATCAAAACGACAAACGCGAAATATTTTCTAGGAAACGTGGTAAAATTCAGTACAAGATGAATAATTTTTGAGCCTCATTCCTGAATACGGTCCTGACTCTAATCACGTTAAACACATGAGATGATATTCACGGGCTTGCAGGAAGAGAGTCAGTGATGGTACGATCTTAGCGGAGGCAGCAATGGAGAAGAGTTGGAGTTACATTAAATATTTTCGGCTAGCCAATTCCTGCAACGATGAAAGCGGACCGCACACGGAAGTGTAAAGACCAATATTGAGGGGATGGGAAGTGACAGTTGCGGCCGAGACAGCGCTGGGTGCTGATGCCATCTAGATGAAAGAGGACGCAGAAGCCGGAGAGCACGTGAGGTAGGCAACGTCAAACTATCATCTTTGGGAGTCATTGAACAATGAGCTCATGCAATTACCTGAGCCGTTATTAGCCAAACAGATGAGCTTTGGTGTAACAGGCGTTGTTATTGCATTGGCGGTTGAAGATATCAAACGGTATCATACTCAAATACAAATACAAAAAGTGCTGTGGCTAAGATTGCATTCAGGTTCTAATAAGACAGTATCGTAGTTACCAGAAAAGTAACTTGTAGACCCCACTCCTCATTGACTTGCCATGCTGAGTGGTAGAATGCTGTTATTCTTGCCATGGTGAGTGGTAGAATACTGTTTCCTGGCAAAGGTTATGAACGCCGGCGATAATTTGTGGAAAAAGTGCACGAATAAATTTAATATGTCCGTGATATGGCGGTCCTGGATTTTCGACGAAGTACGCTGCAAAAGTCTCCAGTAAGCTGGTGAAAACCAGCGAGCCGCTCCCATCCACAGCCGCAATGACGGAGTGAAGGAGATAGAAGCCGATGTACCTTCTTCGACTGCGGTAATACGCACTGTTAGACAAAACTGTATTTTTTTAGACAAACTTAGGCTACCATTGCACGGACGCTCTTCAGCACATTTTCACGGCAGTAGACCTACACCTATCACCCTCCCCATCCCCCCTTGAACAAAATAGGTCACTCGCAAGCGGCTCCTAGAGAAGTATAATGTGTTTCATTGAATTTGTAATCATATGTTTTTTTTCGTTCTCTCTCTGTCTCTTCTTCGCTTTTTATTGGCTGCCGCCGCGGTCGAGTGGTTAGTGTGTCCGACTGCTTGGTCAGCCACTGGTGCTGCATGTCGCGAGTTCGAGTCTCGGCAGGGACACGGCGGTCTTGTGACGGGGAGATTGGGCGCCTCCTCCCTCTGTGTCAGCCTAACTTAGCCACCCTCCCATCTAGGAGGAAACGGCTGTATGTCTGTACATACATACATACATATTTTTTCAAGCAAAAATGTGCCACTCTATTGCTTGCCCGCAGACAGGGGCAGGCAGAGTTAAACAATCGATGACGATTAACGCAAAACTAGTAACGTAAAACTATATTTTCCAGCTCGCTCAGAGCATCAACACTACCAGCCTGACAACAAAACACTAACATAACCTCACATACTATGTTTCTCTGATCTCTCTTTCTATTTGTTTTTGTTCAAATAGTAGCTGCCAATTCAAACACGGCTGCACTGTTCGCAGAATCTTGCAATTTCACCTCAGCGTGCCCTATCCCTAATGACTTGACTTCGCATCGTTCAGGCCCTAAAATAAATTATCTGTGCCTTCGAGGACAATTGTTTCATACGCGATGTAGATATATATGTTTCTTCGTGCATGAGGTGTGTACTCTGTTACCGTGCAACAAAAATACCACACTGGTTGGTGTATGAATGCATTTTTTTTCGTATTTTATTCACTTTCTCAGTGGTTCTCTAACTCACATAGATCCACCCATACCGCCGCATTCTTTGCTATTCAATTGATTAGGCAGTGGGTCTGAATAAACATTTCATACTAAGTACTATGCAAAAGATATCAATGTGAAATAGAAACATCTTATTTCATCAGGATATAACGCACACTTGTTGCGGACCTCAAACCTACCATGATAGCCCTTCCGTCGTGACACGTTACAGAGAGCTTAGTGTTCCACGAGAATAACACACCGCTCGTGCACGAGGAAACTTTTTTGTTTTATATATTATAATGATGATATTTTCTCTGTTTTGTGTTTTTATTTTGTCAGTGACTCTCTGTCTCACATGGACCCAACCATACCGTCGCATCCTTTGCTACCCAATGAATTAAGCGTATAGCTGAATTAACAACTCCCACTCCAATTAACTGTTATATGAAAGATCCGAATGTTCCGAACGGAACACCTTATGTCAACAGAATACAGTGCATATTTATAGTGTACATTAAAACCTAACCCTGACAGCTTTCTCGTGGTGACATGTCTCGGCAAGAGTCTTGTTCGTATGTTCAGCTAGGAAAGTGGAATGCCTCCCACCGCTCGCACACAGCTACAATTACTCAGTTACAGGTTCTTATCTTGTTCATTTCACCGATCTTAGATTTACTATGTATAAATTGATTGTTAAAAGGAATAACATACCGTCTGTGTTTGAATAAACTTTTTTGTTTTATTTATTTTATTATTTATACTCCACACAGCACGGCTGCAATGCTGCCTCCTAATGCAGAGAATAATACGATAAATCGATTTATTGTGGAAAAGATGATCTTATGTTATATATCTATCTTCTCCGTGTGGGCTTAGGAATCTGAATAGACAAATGAGTTAGCCTTGTTCATGAAATCGGTGCAGCCTACCTACACACGGCAACAGGAATAGTTTTGTATCTTTAGAAGTAAAGAGATCAGTCGTGCAAACGTCACTTGGAAATTAATGTAATCGCATTGATCGAACATGTTCGTAATATTTGACTCAATTTGAGGCCCACTGACGAAGAGCAATACGAGGGTTCCAATCGTCATTCGGAGGCCTCGTCACAAAAACGTCAGATATGCTGATTTATTTTGTTAGTATCAAAATAATATTTCTGTCTCAATAGGCTTCGCATAATGAGATAAAATCCATCACAAATTGCATTATTTCAACTTGCACATTGCGAAATAGCCGTAGGATTCGGGGCAATATTTCAAGGATATTGTTGAAACAAATCAGCTGTCTCAGAAGATATCATTGGTGGGCGTTTTCTATCCTGGCATTCCTGGAGCTCTGCAGGTATTAATAAATATTTCATAGTTTAATAATTAGAAATTCGAAGCATATTCTACCTTTCTTCAATTAATTAGGTACAAAGACAACACGGAGTTGCCACCATCTTCTTGATTGCACTCGCTCCTGTCACGATGAGCACAGTTTGGCCTCACTCACACTCTATCGCGATTGGTCGGAGAAATTATTGGGTGTCCTCAAGAAGAGGGATGTTATAGTTACTCCTTGATAGCGGTGAAATGCAAATGAGTGACACTTATATGAAATAGCTATGTATTCAGTCACAAATATGTTATATCCGTATGATAAAATTAAAAAAAAAAAAAAAGTTCTCAACTGGATGTTTCTTGGATGTATTTGCACCTGTTGATATAGCTTGATATCCATTGAAGAAGGCTTGTAAAATTGTATCGCCAAATAGAGTGAACTTCCAAATCAATCTCTAGGTACCCAGAGTGTGACTTAAACTTAGTTATGAACTCGTATTAGTCAATAATGAAGCATCAAGACATTTAATGATCAGTGAACAGTCAAGTAAGAAGGAAACTTGAACCGTGACACTATATAAGGGGTGCATAGTATGGGTCTGTAGAAACGATGGTCATCGGAATAAAAATGCTTCGAATATCATTTCTTGAGATGATAAAAGCGGTGCTGTGGTAGATTGACATTGAAATCGCAAAATTCGTTGTTGGAAGAGTGCTATGTCCAGGGTGAAATGGAACTGTACGTATCGTTGCTACAGATCTTGTACGTGCTGTCTATTAGCGCTCAAGAAAACGTCACAAAGCCTGGACAATTTGCTTCGAAGTCTGTGGGACAGCTAAGCTTAACGTGGTATAAAGCATGCACCTGCTGCCTGTGGGGGTAAAGAAGCTGCAGCTGTATAAAGAGTTGGTTCATCGCTGGCAACTGTTCTCACTACAGATACAGGCGCAAGGCCGTATCGCAAAGAAGAGGGGTGGTCGATTGCTGGGCGCACATCACGCACTTCTCGTGCCCTCACACACAGACCAGATCATACCCTTTAGGCGCTGAAGGGTCTAGCCAGGACCCCGCAACACACACTTTGGGTCAAAAGTGATGTCCGCAGTTAGTGCCAACAGCAGGGCCCGACAGCTTGCGCTGGCTTACCATGGTTGCTTCATAACTTCCGGTCCCTCATCCACCTACGTCTATCTCACTTCTCAATGCAAAGACAAGAACCGGCAAGCGCTAAAGAGGCGAGTCAGAATTCATCCATTAAAATTTATTCACGAATCACGCTACCCGTCACGCTTATCGTGACATTCTTTCAATACCATATACTGATCATGAACACAATACGAGCTTCCGAACTTATGGTAACCTCAATTATCCAATAATGAAAAATCTACATCGTGCAGTTTGTTCATGTACCATGGGGTCAGAGTCTAGGATTAGCCTCCGGTGAATTTGAAGGAGAATTCTACTCTCTACATCTTCAAATGCGACCTTAAACGCCTCTGACTCAATTAATAAATCGTTTATGTTGTTTATGCCCCCCTTTCTAATACGGCGGTGTCTCAAGAATTGGTAATATAGATTCATGAATTTTACAATGCCAACTTCTCCTCTGTGCGATTCACGTGTGCATTTCTGTCAATATTTGACTATATTGCAATATGTGTCTGGCTGATCAATCATCCTGGAGGTACGGGGCAAGAGGATTAGGGACAGTACAGATAATGCAATTCCGAGGAACAGTGTGGCTTTATGAGTGGTAGAGGGTGTGTTAATGATCAATATCTGATATTTAAATAATGTCACCATAAAATTAACTCTCGGCAAGTCTAAAGTATTTGAGAAACCAAACAGTGACATGAAAACTAAAAAATTTGAGTGAGGTTCAGCATAGAGTTATCAGAGACATATTCATAACAACACCAAGATTAACAGTTATAACACATTCCTGTGGGGAATACAAGGCCTCCGCAGACTGGTTAAGGATGTTTTCCCCAGATTGCAAGCTATGAAACATATGAGACCAAGAATGTCTGCGGAACATGTTGAGGCACAAATTTAGATAGCTTCAAAAGGATGCCACACAATTGAAAATATGATTGCAGATGCCTCTGATATATATAGAGAAAGAGAGTCAAATAACAAGGAATTTAACAGAAAGTTTCCGACGTAAAAAATAATTCCTTTTTGACTAGCTAATATTACCGAGATTAATCTTCTTCGAGACAACCATATTAAGAGGTTTTCCCAAAATTAAACACTAACTTTTTGAACGCCAACCATTTACTCTTTCGAACGAGAGTGATATCATCAGCAAAGTAGATAGGGGACAAAGTATTGGAGCAAGCACCCATATCGCTAATACAAAGCAAAGCGAGCAAAGGACACAGAATTGAACCCTGAGGAACGTCGGTAGATACGATCAGTGCGTAGGACGTAGCACCCTATGCTAACGTACTGATATCTATTATATCAATACTATTTCATCCAACGCAGAAAATAACCGCGAATATCCAACCTCTTGAATTTCATTAAAAGGATGCTGCGGTTAACCGTATCGAAATGCCTTCAATAGATCGAGAAAGACAGTCATAGGGTTTTGAGACCCCCCTTGGGCTTCGTACTCATTCTCATGTAACGACAATAATTTGACGACGTAACAAACATTATCCAATTGAATTCGTTATTTGGGGAAGGAAGGGTTGAGGTTGAACGATAATTCGATGGAAATACCTATTAGCTCTTTTAAAGACAGGTACTACTCTAACAGTTTTCAGGCCATCGGGAAATTGACCCGGGCCAAACAACGAATCGATGAGCTCAGAATTGTGCTTTGCTATTATTAGAGTCAATGTGCTTGAACATGAAACTAGGAATACAATTTAGATCACACGTTTTTGACCTAACATAATTAATCAGAGACAATTTCAGCAAGATTAGTGTCAAGAAACACAAAAAAGTTTAGCCGTTGTTCATCAAATGAGATCGGATCAAGATCTGATGGAAGAGTCTCACAAATGCTGTCGCCCAAAATGAACAGTCAAAAAAGAAGGAGACTAGCAGGGCGACTCCAACGGCTCATCTCGGGAGAGAAGACAATCATGACAACGCGACGTTTTGAAAACTTCAATTCTTCAACAACTGAGGAGCATTGATTTTGGGAGCCAATCTTTGACTTAGTGAAGGATTCGTTGTCCGAGTACAAGAAATCATATTTTCTCCTCGAAATAACAGACCCCTGAGCTTTTAGTGTACCTGGCATGGGAGGTTCTACGCTGATCTGAGCCTTTTCTACCATAACAGAGTTGGTGAAGAGCTTGTGAGAACCGCTATCGGAGGATCAGATGAGAAGTTAGCCATCGGGTACAGGAGCCACCTTAAACCCACCGCACACGATGTTCAAAGATCCGGAAGCCTTGAGCCTTTTGAACGACGAGTCACGCCTCCTCGGGATTTCAGCTAATGATATGCACTGATATGGCATATCCGTGGTTTAGGGCGATGGATGCAAATAACTATCCAATTACCATGGCTTCTTGCCCAGCCTTACTGATTCTAAATTTATCTAAACACAATAAATGAGGGACAAATTAAGGTGCAGTTTTAGGTCACAGCAAGAGTGTGTCAGGTTCGGAGTACTTGCCGAGATGATAATCAATGGAGCTGTTCAATAGAAACTGACTTGATGCTGACAGGAACGAATCAACATCGAGTTGATCTGTAACGAACGCACTTTAATTGCTGGTCGAATGGATCTTTGAGCTAAAATAATCGACAGGAAGCGATGGATGGGCAAGAGATATTTTGGCAGAATAGTAGAAAGGAATTCTGAGAGCGACCGTAGGAGAGTCCTTACGTACACCGTAAAGAGGATTATAGTTTGCCATAAACTTACTCAATAAAAATTACCTCCAATTGTTTCTGATTTATTTTGCTAAAGGGCGTAAGACAGACTTCGTTCTCTCTCACGGACGATAGCAAAAACCAAACACTCTTTAGCGCAAGTTTCTCATTGGCGGCCCTTTGAGGATCGCCGAATTTTTATGGTAAACAAGCCTGTTTTCTACCATCGTGATATTGTGCGTGTGTTTGAACGATTCAGCAGCTCATCTCATGTCCATGACTCACCATATCACTGATGGTGTAGTGCAGGGCTTATAAAGTGAGGGTCGCTTGGTTTCTGGCGCGATTGCAGTTGTCGATAGCTAGTGCAGTAAATTTGTTCATAAATATTTCCACGAGAACGTAGCTCGGTATCATTGATGTTACATACAAATGACTCGAGAAATCTTGAATGACCCTCGTGGCTCGAACTATATTAAAATAAGCTGGCGGGTAAAAGAGTCTGAAACTTCAAGTCGAAGACGGCGCTGTCTTGCTTGTAGAACGAATTTTCTTCTCTCAAATGGTGACGGACTAGTTGTACTCTCTTCAGTTTGATCAGCGCTACTTAATGAATTCGCTTCATCACCTTCTAATCATTCTATTCAGTATTGAAAGTTGGCGGTGCTGCTTAGTTGACTCATTTGTGTATGCTTATAAGGTAAACGTCCCAAAATTTGGACCAGTAGATGGGGTCACCAGCGAACTTAAAAACCCTCCGACATTAAGCATTTTTTTTTCACTTAACGAATCATTTGCAACGATCTCCATACTCTTAAATTGTCTATTCATTATTTCCAGAATGAGTCAGAAATTGTTAACATCACTTTTTTTCGTCTTTTATGGATAAATAAATCATAAAATGGCCCTGGAAACTCCTTCGTTTGCGAATGAGTCATAGGGTCAGAATGAGGATCATGAACCGGTTAGTTTCACACATTTTATATAGAAATACGTTTCCGATTAATTTATGACGATATTTGGCCGGTAAATATTTTTTTGAGATACGTGCGTTAATGTATTCTACCCTGTGAAGTGTTCTAAAACAATCACATGTAATCACCCTAATTCACTAAGAACAATACCTGATAATCTTCTGACATTTTATCTCCATGTGGTAAGAGGCTGTTATATTGATTTTAGATTTAGGTACATAGGCTATGAGTTACCATTTTTCATTGTGGATTTTGCTAAAACTTTATTTTCGTTGTACGTTGCGAAGTTTAGTCAAACACAATCACAATCAAGGTCTGTCAATCAAGGCAAATCATATGATCGCTATACCCGGCAATAGTAGGCTTCTGTCGCTGCAACTCGTCTCGTATGGACTTCAGTTGATCAGACGACTAGATCTCTTCAACTCTTCGTCAACAGTTGCAATTATCTTCGTTCACAGTGATCAGTGTCCACTCGTTTGTTTCTACGAATTGGTTTGGTTCTCATGGTCCTCAGTTCTCCCACCGTGCAATCCAACCATGGTAGAAAACTGCTCACGACAACATATGACGGCCAAGTTTGGTTCAACTACTATAAATCTTCCAGAGGTTGGTTGACTAGTGAAGGTTGACTAGTGAAATGCAATTAGTGTAACAAGAATTGATTACACAAGTCATGGAAATCACAGAAGAGGGGGGATGATCAGGTTCGAGCATCCTTCTGCATTACTTACTAGCTTGATACTTACATAGAGTTTCTTCTCTGTTCACAGCAGGTCACAGTGTAGCTGCCACCAGGCAGATATCTGTGGGGATACTCTCCACTTGTGCTGCGGCACCAGCATTTGCATGTTACGGCCACATCCGCCAGTCGGATCCCGGCTTGGCGTTGCGGGTGAGTAGGGAGTTGTCCCCATTGATTAAGGGTAGACCTGGAACACTGCTGAGGTACTTGCCCCATCGGCTCTTGACTTGTAAGATGTTTGCTGTAGCTGACAATTACGGCACTCTTTTGATCTCACGTATTGCCAATGACCTTCGATTGAATAAACGAGGTGCTCGCCACGTGAAGCTGCCTCCCGTTAGTTTTGGCACTTTGAAGCAACACATTCTGCCAATCCTTGTCTGGTTTCTCATGATCACTTTTGTTACAATGTTTTCGTTGACATTGAACGTGTAGCTTTACAAAATTTTCCAAACGTTTATGACCATGAATCTTGCAAAACGTCTTTGGATTGAGTATAGCCTCAAGGCATTTAATCTGTTTTAATTGTCCATTTCTTTTACCTCCGTAATATTAGAGGTGAAGCTTCATTGTACTGCTTCAAGTTAATTCAGCTCTTTCTGTTTATGTGGGGTCCAGAGAGAAGAGCAATAGTCAATGACTGGTTGGATAAGTGGATTAGAGTCAACATTGTCTTTTAATTTCTAGCCAGCAAGGTTCTCATGGCACATGGAACACAGCTTCCTGCCACTGGCCTCAACCTTTAAAATTTGTTCATAGAATAAAACATTATTTTGCATTAGTACGCTTAAATCTCGCAGACTTTCTTTATTCTCCATGTTTTTATGACAGAATTTTTTTCATATCTCAGTGATTCAAAGTTTGATTTCTTTAATTGCACATTGTTTTCCACCGCCCACTTAAAGATTTTCCGCTCAGTTCGGACCTTTTCTGCATCACTCAAGTCTTTGACAATGCCAAGTACTCTGGTATCATCTCCAAAGCAAGAGACTGATGTATGGGGACAGTTGTTTGCCCAGATCATTAGTAAATATTAAGAAGTGCAGAGGGCAAAGCCCAATGCCTCGTGGGACCCCACTAAGGTGCACAGGTTTCCCTATTTACTCCCTCACTTTTAGTTCTGACTTGAAGAAAGATTTTGACCCATTTATAAACATTGCCTTGTATACCGGCGTTATATGGTATTGATAACAGGATACTGTGATTAACTTTGTCAAAGGCCTTGGCAAAATCAAAATAAATCACACCTACATTTCATCCATCACACAATTCTCCAGCAGTTTGGTCAACGTACTCCTCTTACTTATGAAATCATGTTGCTTGGAGTTGAAGCATTTATTTGTTTCAAACAATTTCAATATTCGTCGTTTCATAACTCTTTCGAATATTTTGACTATGTGTGATGTCATTTGATGCACTTGTCAGAGTACCTTCTTTTGCTAGAGGGAAGATGACGTCATGCTTCATGGTTTGTGGGATATCGAAGATATCCAAAGACTTCTGCCACAACATTTTCAGTGCCCCTAACAGTACCTGCTTGCTTTGTTTCAATAGAACAGCTGGGATGTCGTCTGGTCCGGATGCATTATTGCTACCCATGTCATCAATAGCTTTTTTGATTTCAGAGATCTCAGTGGTAAAATCCGTCAATGAAAATTCCGATGCGATTTGAGGATTTGGCTGAGTAACCATTGGTATACTAAATATCCGTGGTAATTTTTACTCAACATTAACTCGCTTATCGCCTTGTTTTCATCAACCAGTTGAACGGATTCATTAATAAAGAGGCTAATTTTAGTTTTGAAGGTTAAAAATTTGGCCGCATAAGCAAATAAAATCAGATTTTTTTGTGTAATTTTTTCAATAACTTTCTTTACATTTTCTCATCTCTCATGATCATGAGTACCTTGTATCCGTTTTCAATAAAGACGATATCTTCTTCTTCTTGTTTTCTGCGTCAAAAAGGGTTCACTTTTTTCCAAAGTTCTTTCTGTTTGATTGCTCGCTTTTTCGAGACCGTTTTCCTCTCCGAATAATACTTACTATTTTTGGCACATTTTGTGAACACACCTGCGACAATATATCATCGGAGTTATAATTTACTTCCTCCGCATTGTTTGCCTGATTGATGAGTTGTTTCCAGTCATTATTAGATAGTGATGTGTTTATTCTCTCAATTTATATCTGCACTAAGGAAGTTCAGTTGCCGAAAAATCATGTTCCCGGAGCAAATGATATTGCATTTGCTCCTTCTCAGTATATCAGCCTCAAGACCTACTTCGATTACAATATGATTTGAATGCGCAGATTTTGATATTTAATGTTTTTTATGTACTCCAATGAATTCAGAAATACTAGATTTAAAATATTGTTATTTCGTGCTGGCGTTCCAATTATTTGTGTAAGAAAATATGTATCTAATAATTTCAGCTTGATTTGTTGCAGCGTCAGTATTACCTTTGCCAATGATATAGCTACCAGGCCCCGCAGCTTGATCCTTTTTTACCGATTTGATAAATAGAAAATTGAAGTCTCCACAGGGAAAGATTTCAAATTCAGTCCGATCAATGGTTGTTCAAAATATTGATCCAACTTTTTGGTGGCCAATACACTATGATCATTATGTTTTTCAGCCTTTTTCAGATCTTCACAGCTTCCAAAACCATCCAAAACCACACCGCATCATTTCCAATTTGAGCCGCGTTCATTGCTGAAAAAGTGTATTTATTAATATAGATCTCGGCTGATAAAACATTTCATTTAGGTCTGTCTCAGTCAAGCCGATGAAGGGCGAATAAGAGTCAGATAGCAGGCCTTGTATCAACTTTATTTAGCCATATTGGCAGGTGTTATGGAGGCCTTGCAAATTCAATGGGTGACACTTTTCATTCATTTTGGTTGAATGTTTTTTACATAGAAATTATCGTCTCTCACCTCAGTGTTCGCAGCCCTCTCACCAGTGGGAACTTGGGTTTGCAGGGGCAATGTAGGAGACTCTCCAGAGTTTCTAAATAGAATGGTCTTCTGCAACTGGTCAGCACTAAAGTGGTGATAGATATGTACCGCTACAGATGGACTCACGCGGCCATCACCAAGTGGGCATCCGCCATCACAGGTGGGCCTGGACTGGTCACTGTGCGAGGGTGATTTCCCGCTGACGCTGCGGGACAAATCCGTTTTACACGAATTTGGAAGCGAGTGTCGTGCACACGAGGCTGTTGTATTACCCAACCTCTTTGACCAGCATGGTAAATGTTTGGGTGTTGCTGTGGGCTGCTCAGATTAGCATTTCATTGTCTGCTGCCTGCAGCTGCTACACCTTGGTAGGGTATCAATGGTTTTCGTATTTTTTAAGCCAATCACACTGTTTTTGGCGCATTGCATCTGACAAGGCAATTCATTGCAAACCCGTGGATGGATTTTTCAACAGTGTTTATCACTTTTGCAAGCGCTCCTTCCCAAATCCATGGACTTGTTGTAACGCTTTGGGTGGGTAAAGCCACATCCGTTCCCTGACACTCCATACTTGCACTTGTGTCTTAAATAACATGCGCAGTGTTTCATGTTTTTCACTGTGTGTACTTGTTTTAGGTTTTTGCTCTCCTAGGCTATTTCATTTTGTAACACTATTACAATTTTATTTGACCAAGGCTCACAAGTTGGCTGGATGAAGCCATTGTCTTTACCTGACATTCCGCACCTGCATTTGCTCATCAAATAGAATCTGCAGAGTTTTGTCATATTTAATATTGGTAAATTGTCTTTAATTTACTTTCTAGTGTCACTCTTACTTTCCTTATTGCAAATTTTACTGAGATTTATCTTACCAGTACCATCTGTACCTACACCAATGTCATTTACCATATCACTGTTTTAGTCACTAGCTGCTATTTCTGTACCAGACTGCCAGTGGACAGTGAGGTACAGTGACCATCAGCAGTCTTGGCAGTATCCTGCTCATTAGTTGTTTGGACAGTTTTTTTTCACCAGCCGTTTCATCTTTAACATCGAAACAGGTCACACACCTGCTACAAAACAATTTCAATGATTTTCCCAGCATCCTACAACACATCAGTTCAGCATCGGACACTGCTGAACAAGATTTGCAAAAAGCATCCATCACATTCTGCGCAAATAATATCAATATTTTCCTGTCCATTGCATGTGTTACACTTCCATGATGCCTTCTTAAGTTTCACACTGCAAAGCTTCATTTTCTTCAACGTTGCTGCCTTTGCCATTAGGACAATCAAATAAAAAAGCTTAGTTTTTCGGATCACTGACACCTCTAGCAACACATGACAGATTAAATGCATATGTTTGTCATACTTCACAGTTTTTGCAGCCATTTCTTTTAAGACCTCGATCGGATTTGTGATATCTCAAGCAGGCCGAGCACAAATCACAAGTCATTTTGCTATGATGGGTGTGAGAGTCTTGACTCATATCAACCCAAAGACATTCCTAATATTGAAAATATCAATTATTTCTCTTGCCAATAGCACATAATATTTATGTTCACAGCGTATTGCTATCACTGTTTTTTCCCCAATTTGCACAACACAAATGAGCTTTCAATTAGGTTTCCAATACGTCACCCCCCAACCATTTATTCTTGTTTCACTGCGCTTCCTGAGTAGACAGCAGGTAGTTACCTTGCGTCAGATGTCAGGCACACACCCCCCAGCCATTTTTTCTTGTTTCACTGCGCTTCCTGAGTAGACAGCAGGTAGTTACCTTTCGCCAGATGTCAGGCACAGGCTTTGTATGGCAGGATGCACTTAAGATTTCCAATTTAGTTTAAATTTGTAGCAGCTTTGATTGCAGATCCTTTTATTTCAAGCTATCTTGGTTAGCTATTGGACAGACGTCCTCACTTCACGAAGTCAGGCAGCGGGTAAAGACCAAAGTCTAATATCACTGACAGGGTAGCCCTCATTGAACTCAAGAGTTGTGCCAGCTATAGAGGCGTGCGTACATGTTGCATGGTTTACTGATTATCTTGAAGTTGCGCGGATACCCTGATGGTTTCTAGGGGACGGAGAGATCTTGTTGTAGTGTCTTGCGTCGATTTAATGATTTCTGAAGTCTGGAATCATCGTATGAATTGACCCGTAGTAGACTCTTTGCCAAGTTCCGCATCAACAGAGCATTTGTAGATTGGACCTCAAAATGAAGCCAGTGCTTCCCTGCGGGTGGGCGCCATCGATTTATCTTTCGTTGTTGCCATAGAAACGACTCAGAACCTATGAAATTGTTGTAATTCTCATTCGAAAAATGACAACAATACGCCATATTCGACTTATTTTTATTTATCCAGTTTGAAAACGAAATTAATATATTCGACATGTCTACCAAAAAATGCCTTCCTGGTGAGCGTGTTAGGTGCCATGTTGTCATAAAACTGAGTTTTTTTAAATGTTTAATAAGAGTTGTATGACGAATGTGGAGTCTCTTCGTCATCTTCAGAACGATGAACAAACAATTGCAAGCGTTCTGAGTCGTTGTTCATAAACGCAGGTTAATTCATTCGCGCCCACTCTCTAAACAGGCACTTAAGCCATCATGCCGTCCCGCGCCAGAGACGCTGTAGGTGAGCAGGATGGCAGGTGCCTGTCAGCCTGTTCACGACCACACTACGATTGCAGAGTTGCCAACCGACCCGCTCCGATCAATTTAAACTGCTACTATGAACCAATTTATTGACTTGCTCAGAAAAAAATACTAAACTGACGTGTTCTTAGGACAATTTTAAAATGATGGTAAAAATGTCCATTGAAATGTCGTAAAGGGTCGATCATCATGATCTGCAATACCGGTATAATACTTATTCGTCCCCCCCCCCCCGAGTGCTCCGGACACTCGATCAGGTATCTGTACTTTTGGACTTGACCATTTCATGTGCTTGGAAAAGTTACTATAACCACCAACATTTCCTTAGCTTTCCTAAACCAACATTCGTTGACTCATAATAAATATTTCTGATCAAAACCACAAATTCAGTGTGAGAAAATCCTAGCCCCGTACTTTGACTCGTGATTTTTTTAAACTAGATTATATTTATGGAGTCAATCGTCGATACGGTGCCTCATGAAGTCCATCGTCGATGCAGTCCCTCATGAAGTCCATCGTCGATACGGTCCCTCATGAAGTCCATCGTCGATACGGTCCCTCATGAAGTCCATCGTCGGTACGGTCTCTCATGGAGTCCATCGTCAATACGGTCCCTCATGAAGTCCATCGTCGATACGGTGCCTCATGAAGTCCATCGTCGATACGGTCCCTCATGGAGTCCATCGTCGATACGGTCCCTCATGAAGTCCATCGTCGATACGGTCCCTCATGAAGTCCATCGTCGATACGGTCCCTCATGAAGTCCATCGTCGATACGGTCTCTCATGGAGTCCATCGTCGATACGGTCCCTCATGAAGTCCATCGTCGATACGGTGCCTCATGAAGTCCATCGTCGACGCAGTCCCTCATGAAGGCCATCGTCGATGCAGTCCCTCATGAAGTCCATCGTCGATACGGTCCCTCATGAACTCCATCGTCGATACGGTCCCTCATGAAATCAATCGTCGATACGGTCCCTCATGAAGTCGATCGTCGATACGGTCCCTCGTGAAGTCTATCGTCGATACGGTCCCTCATGAAATCCCCTAATTAGCGTTGGCTTTGGCTTTCAAATGAACAAATGTTTCTCTTGAAACGAAATAAAATTGTTTCGTGACAACATTTCATTCTGTACAAAAATCGGTTGAATTTGCAGTTTAATTCACATTTTTCTTACTCGACTCATGGCGATCGAGTGTTTTATCCGTGTCTGAGTGTTGGTTAGTGAGTGTATTGTGAAGGACGGTAAAATTAAGTGGAGGTGGAAGGGTTAGCGGTTGAGGTCACCCCAGGAGAGGTTAAAAACAATGATAAGACAAAGACAACAAGAGGGCATGATGATGTAACCATTAGCCAGAGAGGTCGACGAAGAGAATTATGATAAGACAAAAGCCACAAGAGGTCCAGATAGAGCTTTAAGCTCCAGCTGGACACAGTTAAGCAATATTAATGTAAATATACCATGGTAGATGATGATCCACTATTTAGATCTGTGGTGTTGCTATGAAAGCAATGCGACGTGCGTGGAGACGCATGACATTCTGGCAAAGTAACCGCTCATGTTGATCTCCTCTTTCAATGCATCATCCTTGAACATGATAACACGACTAGATATGCCACCAAGGCGGCAACGTCATCAAGCACGCCGTAGATGGGTGGAGCCTACCAACATCATGAGTCCTTTAATATCCCGTGCACGTTGTACTACTTACCATCTCGCTTCGAATGTTGAGTATAACAGCAACAGTTACGTCACCAAATTAATCTCAGGTCTTCGCCAGAACATCCTCAGAATCACTTTACCCTTCGACTTGATGGCGTTGGCGGCCTTCCAACGCTCTATTACAATTCTTTCTTACGCACTAAAGAGAAGTCCCTAAACAGCTCTCGCCAGTCGGTCAAAAATGCATTTAAACTTTCCCAGACTATCGATACCCGCGGTGCAGGCTAGGTGTTTGTTTAATGATATGGACGAGAGATCAAGTCTGTTCTCGGCATTTTCCGTGTGGTTGAGGGAACATTTCTGTGGAATCCTATCCCCGTGAGAGTTCCTGAAGCAGTCACCGGTCACTGGAAGGCTGCTGGTGGTCATTTTCAGATCAAATTTCAGCTGGGACTCATTCCCTGATCAAAAAATGGATTCTGAATCAGTGAGGGTTGTTAAATCAGTCACCAGCCACTGGGAGGCCGTTGGTGGTGAGGAAAAGGTTTATGGTCTTCTGATCAGGAAAGGCTTATGGTACAGAAACCAACCTCTGGGATCCCGGCTGCTTGAGGTGAGATTGAAAGAAGGTTTCTGATGAGCTTCATCCCCTTGATCAGTATGGGTTGCTGAAGCTGTCACCGATCACTGGGAAGCTGTTGGCAGTGAGGTTTGGGGATGGTTTCTGCTGAGCCTCATCCACTGACCAGTATGGCACTGAAGCAGTCACCGGCCACTGGGGGCTCTTAGTGGTTTGCTTGAGGGACGAGCAATATACTATGATCAGTCAGGGTTTCTGAAGCAGTCACCGGCCACTAGGAGGCTGACGGTGGTGAGGTTAACGAATGGTTTCTGCTTAACCTTATCCCTTGACCAGTAAGGGTTTCTGAAAATGTCATCAGCCACTAGTAGGCTATTTGTGGTGAGGGTGAGGTAGGGTTTCTGTTGAGTCTCATCCCTGAGACCTATTGGATCGTTTCCTGGTCCAAATGTTCTGTTCCTTGCCACAGGTTTGAGGGAAGGAGTTGTTGGAGGTCGGTTATAATAATACGAAGGTGAAGGATTATCGTTTAATCGTCCTATTACCGGACAGCATATAAAATAATTGTACCAGATTGAATAAATCCCTTACTAAAATTCTCCCTCGTTATACCTTTCATCTTCGCCAAACCCGTGCACTGATATTTGTTATAGATAGCATGATGTTAATTGACGTCAAAATTCTAACTTGAAAAGGTATAGCAGAGTGTATATTATTTTGTGAGAACTTTAGTACAATTCAAGACTTGCAAGCGGCGTTTACAAGTGTTTTCTATGAATTCGAATATATTTTAAGCAACTCTTTGGGCTAAGTGTTCATTCTGCCTGCATTGGGCTGCTCAAAATTTCGTATATTTCCCGCTGGAACGTAAATCATGACACTACATTGTCTTGTCATCACAAGCGCCCAAAAGTACCGTTACGGCCAGGCAGGCGGTCGGGCAGGAAATTACAGGAAAAAAATGCGTTCGTCCCCTATGTCGGAAAGAAAACTTTCTTATTTATATATCTGAGTTTTTGGAAATAAAATATTGGTAGACTATCTTGAATGAATTTCGATCAACAACACCAGAGATGATCATGTACAGAATTCTAGGGTACACGACACACCGATCTATTTGCTTGTCGTTGCGTTCAGAGGAGCTCAATGATTATGCACAGTACTATCGCATACAAGGGAGATGCCATGGTAAAGATAACATCACCACCAAAGACCAGTGTTTATTACTTAGTCAGTGAGAGCCAAACATAACCCTTTTCCCTCTCTCTCCTCCCGTACGAAGTCATCGTGTTCTTATCTCTCGTCATATTGCCAATATCACGAGGGCTAATGACGCCTTTTGTTGACCCGAAACGCCTACCCTAAATGCACGGCCGATCGCCCTCTTTTCTCAGCTCGATGGAAGAAGGCGGTCACCCAGCATAAATTACTTCTCCTCCCTTCTCCTCCCCTTCTATAGGCCAAGAAGTGAAAGGTTTTTATTGGAGAGTGTAAGTCAGAAATGGGGTGGTTATTATTGTAAATTCACGGGGATCCAAGGAGTAATCATAGCAAGATCGTCATAGAACAAGCTCCTTCTATATATTCAACGTCTGCAGTGGATTGTGACTCTATTTCGGGTAAGTACGCAGTTGAAAACCAACAGATTGTAAATGCATTGTAATTTTAAAAGTAATTGACAGTGTTTTATTCCCAATAGTATTGTGCGTATGTAGATACAAAGAAAATTAGATATACAACATCTCTGCCTCAAACTCAGAGATGAATTAATACATGAATGTAAAACAAATTGAGGTATGGGCACATGAAGCAACAGCAGCCTCCGTTATAGCCTTCAGCATTCGGTAGCCCATGAACGATGGGCACCTATTCAAGGCTGGGCTAGCTGTACTGCAAATTCAATTTTGGAGTACTGCTAGAATGGACTCTTCAGCCCGTCCAGGTCATCTACTACTACTTCTACTAGACGTGATCCTTCCATCATTCCGGGACAACTTGCAGCGAGGAAATTAAATTTAATTGCCAATCACAAATAATTGCACCTACTCACAAAATGATAAACAGTAAAATGTGACATGAATACACGCTGATTCAAAGTTTTCGATCATCGCAACAACACCAGAGAACTGAGTCCAGACTCAATTAGGTAGACTTTGTTTACTGGACCACAAACACAAAAAAGATCTCCAGCCTGCCATCAGACGTACACAACACAAATTTGACATCATTGAACAGAGAAAGAATTCAGGCAGGTAACAAGAGGATAGGAGGTATGATACATTTTGATATCATGAACATCCTACACCAACAGAATTGTGGGCCACCTTCGTTTGTCTAGAAATGGTTTGTATTCTTTGGGCCGTCAGACTACACGAGCGGGTAACTAATAAAATCCCTTGACAGTATAAAGATGCACTATTTCTACTCTTACTTCAGAAGAGTCATTATCGCATGCAGCAAATACTCAGTCGAGCCTCCCAACAATTGTAGCTATGCTAATATTGATTTATTCATAATGATTCCGTGATATGTTAATACATATAGGGAGCTGGAGGCCCATTTTTGACTATGCTCTGTAATTACTACGTCGTCAGAATGAAAACTGAATTCGTACAAATGTTACACACCTGAAAAAATAGTCACAATCTTGCTGCACATTTGACTCGAGTGGGCTGTAGTCCTTTGAGGGGCCGATGATCAATCACAATCAGAACCTACAACTTGTGTACTTAATTCATCATTTAGGAGAACATTCCGTTTTAAGTAGGTGTAGTTTAACCTCGGCTGTACACGTAAAATTCCGAGTGTTTTTTTTTACCAGTGCATGCCGGGATATCTGGTTTTGGGGTTCCAAAAGCAATCATATATTATTTGGCAATAACATCGGCATCAAGCGTTTCGGTCTCTTGTTCGCGTATAAATAACTTCTTCTGAAGTGCATAAACAAATGCGCAAGTCAAATACCCACCACGCATTGCGTCGGCATCCCTAGTCATGACAACACAGCAATAGTCAATGTTTCGCCCACATGACCGCTTCCTATACGATGGTTAGTGACTACACAATATCAGATATTTAACGACTCAATTTTGCAATACCTGTGTTTGAAAACGGTCATGCAAGGTCGGAACACCTGCAATGCACGGCATCAGCCGATAGCTCGGGACACCTGTAATGTAGGGCATCAACCGATGGCTTGGAACACCTGTGGAGCATCAACTGATGGCCAGGAACACCTGCAATGTAGGGCATCAACCGATGGCTCAGAAACCATGATGTAGGGCAGCAACCGATACTCGGAACACTTCTAGTGTAGGGCATCAATCGATGGCTCGGAACACCTGTAATGTAGGGCAGCAACCGATAGCTCAGAACACATGTAATGTAGAGCATCAACAGATGGCTCAGAACGCATCTAATGTCGGGCAGCAACCGATGGCTCAGAACACATGTAATGTAGGGCATCAACAGATGGCTCAGAACACATCTACATAATGTAGGGCAGCAACCGATGGCTCAGAACACCTCTATTGTAGGGCAACAACTAATGGCTCAGAACACATCTAATGTCGGGCAGCAACCGATGGCTCGGAACAACTGTAATGTTGGGCATCAACCGATGGCTCACCCTGCAGCGCTATCATTTTTGACTGGGTGTTAAATATTTAAGATTTTGTTTTTGGGGTGTGGCGAGGGATAAACAAAATATGTCATGCCATCGTGAAAATATGCACTATAGCAAAATAAAGATTCCTCTGCTGATTGTCAAGGCTTGATATAAACCAAAAAAAATCCACTGTAATAATTGAACTTTATTCAACTTGTTCTTATAACTTCATACCTCAACATTCTTATAGCATCATACCTCAACATTCTTATAACATCATACCTCAACATTCTTATAACATCATACCTCAACATTCTTATAACATCATACCTCAACATTCTTATAACATCATACCTCAACATTCTTATAACATCATACCTCAACATTCTTATAACATCATACCTCAACATTCTTATAACATCATACCTCAACATTCTTATAACATCATACCTCAACATTCTTATAACATCATACCTCAACATTCTTATAACATCATACCTCAACATGCTGTCAATCAAT
>SDVV010002343.1:0-23248 GCA_016164225.1 Gammarus roeselii | reverse complement strand
ACTTTTGGGCACAAACAACACAGAGCACTAAGGCAGTATTACCTTTCTGATCCAAAGACGGCACGAGAGTGAAGTACTGCATCGAGCTAAAGCGGTCTACTGCTCTAAGCCCGCGGAAAGGCGGTACTGATGGTGCCATGTATTTATTTTTGAATAGTTAATTTCATTAAGCAAGGAAAAAGGAGTTATTTAATATTTCTGACTAAGCTAATGATATTTTTCTTAAGGATTTCCGACGAAAAGTATCGGTTGTTAGATATGTTTTATTCTTAAATTATCACTTTCCTTTATTCCTGGGCTCAACCTTTTGAGGCTCTTACGTGCAGCTTCCAGCTGCTGATTGGCTGCCCTTCAGGCGGTTGTTGGCGCCACACGATTTTATTGGCTGCCCTCTAGGGTTGTTTGGCGCCACACAATTTTGGGACTGCCACCTCTGAGGGAATCCCGCCATCAGAGGGAATACTGCATCTGTGGCACATTTCAGTGGAGGTTAATACAATGACTTAAATATGTATGATACCTTAATGTTACATTGTACAGTTTATAATTTAATACTAAAGGCTGTATATCTATACATACATAATTTTAACGTGGGGGAGAGCAATGCAGGACTTGGCTTGCAAACCCTTACATACTAGGCCTACTCTGAACCTGCGCTGGAGTTACTCCTTTTAAATTGTCCAACTTTCTTTGTAGCCGCATCAAATTTGCTTGGTGCCTATGTCATATTCATTGTGTTACTTTGTTACTTAGATACTTTTTTAGACCAACTCCAACTACGTTTAAACCTGCTGTGACTGCGTTTAAACTGCTCTTAAACTCTTAATCTACGCGTCACCTAATTCACAACTCTTCGACCGCCCTACGGGGGAGTTTGCATTAACTTCGCGTTGGGACTCCGGTGGAACATGAAAGCAAATAATAAATAATAAATAAATAATTGTACCAATTTCGACGATACTGGGCTCGGGGGGGGGGGTTGCTCTGGTGGAAATGAGGCCCAAATCAATCAATCGACGATACTGGTTGTGCGCACTGTCGCGCGTGTATGTTATTCATGGAGTTCTTAGTGGTTGGAGGCGGGGAATCGTTTTGTCTGAGTCATCATCTTGCCTGAATAAAGAAATTCTACTAACAATCAGATAGGCCGCGTAGCTGTAAATATTGTGTTGCATTGCTGTTGGAGCTGACTTTGTCCGAGTAGCCGTTTCCTTGTACCAATTTCGACGATACTATCTGAGCGCACTGACGTATGGATATAAATTCATGAGAATCTAAGGGGTTGGAGGCGAGGATTCGATTCGTTACATCTGAGTCTTGATCTTACCTAAATTAACAAACTGTATTTATACAACTAAACTGCGTAGCTGTAAATATTGTGTTGCGTTGCTGTCGGAGCTGATGTTGCCCGTGTAGCCACTGACTTTGTACTAGTCTCGAAGATGCTACCTGTACGCACTAGGGTGCGTACATATCACACTTTATGTTCTAAAGGATTGGAAGCGGAGATCCGTTTCGAGTAAGCATTTTTTTCTTTCGCGTACTAGCGTGCGTCTGACATTGCTAAAATTTTCACGTTCTTTCTAGCGTTACAAGCGTTGCTTTGTTTTTTCCTCGCACACTTAGGCGTGCGAGCCTACTGGAATCAATGATCATCGAGCCCTACGGGGGAGCCTATCATGACTCACGTTGAGGCTCTGGTGGAAATGAGGCTCAAATCAAATCGAAATCCGATGCATTGGTATAGCTGCCAAAAATACCGGCTCATAGAGCCAAATTGTAATGGGAGACGAAGGTGATTCTACTTTCCTTAGACGACCATGACGGACTGAATGGGAAAATGCCCTGTCATACAGACATGGAGTACATATAGTTTGGATGAGCATTCATAGCCATTCAAATATGAAGTCAAAAACACTGCTTGAATGAACACATATCCTTATAACAACACTAGAGTGATAGAAGCTCAATTGTAGTTGAGCAGAAGCAATGGTAGGGCATTGGAAAAAAACAAGAGAAATAGTATAGCAATTCTAGTAGGGATGATTGTAAGATTGTAAGAAAGGCGAGTGCTACAAATCCATCCCTAATTAAAAAAATACCAGTAACGCTTTGAGAGAACTCGGCACGGCATGATCATGTCAAATATCATTTTCAACATGCCAGGGGCCTTCAAGTTAATGGTTTTGCTTTGCTAGCTACCATCACCACCTATACAGTTGAGTCACAGATGCATAGACTTATGACACGAGCATTCCGCAATATGTTTTTTTCAGTTTCATGTGCGTTACGCAACATTTCAAAAACGTGTCACTTTATGGTGAAATATTTGGAGTTGATACGGCGAACGCTGGTGCGACAATATATCGAGAGCTAAATTATGCGTCTGTCAGGTATACAAGATTTACTGACACGTAAGGGATAATAGTTATCCCATATAAGTAACAATTAATAGTCAAAACACCCGTAAATGAATGATGCCAATTGATTATCATGAGGAACCGGCATCCGTCCCTGGCTGAAGTGAAGAACGTAACTATGATAAACGCTATATTTTTGTCCGGGGTTTGAATTTTGGCTCAGTCAATCAAGATCGCTGTGCCGTTGCAATTTTGACTAGTTGATGCCGAAGGGAAATGATCTGCTACACAGTAAATTGATAATAACCAGGAGCCTGTCTGAGTTTTTTTGCACTTTTCAACTCTATTATCTTAGAGTTTCATTTACAAAAAATTGCATTCGTGTTGTACCAGAGTTTCAAAATAGCCCTGCTCCCATAACCTTACTGCTCACGGGCAGGTAAAATGCGCTCTGCCCATGTAAATTGTTGTGGCATCTAGAAAACGAACCAATTTTATACTCCAAGCAGCAGGTGGTCCATGGTTTTTGATGTCATCCGAAGGGCACTCATGGGTGTGCTTGATAAGCATCTGCCTTTCACAAGTGTTGTGGGTCTTGTACCGCTACTGGCTGTTGGTACACGCTTGGTATCCTTTTAATTTCTACTGTATCTAATTTTTTTTAACGGGTTTACTCCTATGAGCTGTTGGTTCAGTGTCTCTGATGTCATCCCAAATGCACATTTTCTCCAAAATTGTGCACTTTTTGTTTTAGCGCAATTACTTGACACATTTGTGTGATATGTGTCAACTAATCCCATTATCGAGCAAGTTTCAGCTGCATCTCCGCTTTGGAACAAGTTAAGTGACTCATATGCAGTATTTTTTTACTGGTCGTTTTAAAAATTGAACTCATCGTTTTGTTCCGTCCAAGCAACTGTCCATCTTACTTCAAACCATTTGACATACGGACAAGGAAAAGAAGTGCCGCTGAGTTTGTGCAGTTTCACGTTTGAACCCAGTGAATTCTTAATTTAATATCCTAAAATTATCGTACGATGAGTTCGATTGGGACAGGGGTGAGTAATGCCGCAATAGCATCTCAAAGTTTGAGAATTGCAATTAATCAATCGTATTATTATTATGCTCCGTGGTTCTAGGCCAGACATGTTCTACTGAAATGGACTACGTATACGCCAACTATTGGCAAGGCAAATTGCTTATAATATAATCTATGCGCAAGTGGAGTCTCCCCGTAATATCAATCCATGATAAAATGCAGTTTCTGATGTGCTTGAGAGCTCTTAAGTAAAATCTGATTGTGTGTGGAATGGCTTGCCTGCTGGGTTAGCACAGATGTCTGATATCAGTCACAATTTGGAAGCCCCTACCGACTTGATTTATGATGATTTTTTTTCTCTTTGATTATCCAAGTGAAGTTTAGTGGAGTTTCTATCTGAATGGAATGACAAACTAAGCTGCTGTCAAGTCATTTTGTGCCTCTTGTTTAGCACTTCACTCTCACATTGCTGGGGCCATCAAGGTCATGAACTCAGAAATGGTTTGGATGAACAAAATTAGATAACCCAAATAACTTTGCAATTAATTTTGCAATATAATTAGAGAGCAATTGGCTGAAGTGAAAGCCTTCATTGGCTTGGAGTAGCCACAACTGTTTTGACTCCTGTTGACTCCTGTGCACTAGGAAGCCTTGGCACTCAAATTTAATCTAATCTGGTCAGTAATCATAGGTGTTCATGCAATATAATATATTTAGCTTGTGTGTGGTCATTTGTATGGTTAGTTTAGCTATTTTATATTTGGCCTCTCTTCAATAAATAGTTGTCGTTTCATAGTTCCTTTCTGTTAGAGATGTACCCTTTTCTCTAATTTGATATCTACACAGTTCAACTGTTGGACTATCTCTAATGTGCCTTGCCACTGATCTGTCCTTCAATCTGCCCAGTCACAATTGTAAACTTTGTGCTTGTGGTTAGGCTTCACCTGAACATTTTGATAGGTCAGACAGTTCTAATGAAGTTGTTAGTGGAGACCTAGATTGTGCAATTGGGAGCAGGATTCAGAACATTGTGGGCATTTACACCCCTGAATATTAAGAATCAAACCAGCTGTGCAACTCAGAATGTGAGATCTGCAAATCTAGACCATTGCATGCCCTTTAGATCATGTTGGTATAGAATTGATACAAGAGCTGTTAGCACAAGATACTGGCAAACATATATACAGCTGAGAGCCCAGATTGCACAATTAGGCACGGGGTTGAGAACATTACGTGCGTTTTCATTGCCGAATATTAAGAGCCGAACCAGCCGTGCGCCTCAAAAGCTGAGATTGGCAGATCTAGACTTTTGCGTGCGCTTGCAGAGTGTGTTTGTAGAGTTACGTGCGCCACTGTCAGAGACAGTGCCAAATATATACAAAACAGAGAGCTAGAGTTGCGAGGGCTGCAAAACAGGCTGCAGAATTACATGTGTGTTAAGTTTGAGATGACCGCACGTAGAGGTAAGCGTCTTTCACCAACCAGGCGTCATAGGAAACAGAATGTAACATTTAGATGATACACTTTCTTATGGAAGTTATAAATTATAATTACCAATACCTATCAGCCAGTTTGCACAATTTGGCAGGCAACGCACGCGAACATTGATAAGAAATTTGTGATGCGCACATGAAATCTTGAGATGAAGCGCACGTGAAGACACCTTTCAAAATATCGCACGCAGAGACAGTACATTGCACGTAAACAATTTTTGAAAAATATTTGTTGTGCCAGAATCTCGTGCACACATTTTCCTTCATAGCATATTAATTTAAGCTGACTACAAGATTCCTAACCACTGCTCATCACCATCATTGAAGAACGACTAATTTCTGTGACCTAACAGTTCGGATCGTTATCGGTTACTGAGGGAAACTAACAAAAACCAATATCGCATTTTTTGGCGGGAGAACAAAAAATTGATGATTCACAATACAATGGGCAATGTCAGTAGAGACGAAGCCCATCAGCATTTGGTAGGAATGCAACAATAGCTAAACTGTAATATTGAATTACGCCCTGCATGGTTCGAACGGCAGTTTGACATTACCGCATTATGACAATACATGAAAACGAACACAGACGTCAAACACGTTATGTAAACAAGTTTGCTGCAACATTCATGGAAAATACAGCGGAGTGGAAGTGCAAAATAAAGCATTGTTAGTAATGGCAATTTTTTAAATGAACTGACAGGTGTTGTTAATTATAATTTATTCCTACTATGAGAAAGAGTATTATCTAAATGTTACATTCTGTTTTGTATGATGCCCGCTTGGTGAAAGACGCTTACGTCTATGTGCGGTCATCTCAAACTCTACACACATGTAATTCTGCAGTCAGTTTTGCTGCGCTCGCACCTCTAGCTTTCCTTTTTGTATATATTTGTCAGTGTCTCTGACAGTGGCACACGTAACTCTACAAATATACTCTGCGAGCGCACGTAAAGGTCCAGATATGCCGATCTCAGCCTTTGAGGCGCACGGCTGGTTCGGTTCTTGATATTCGGCGATGAAAACGCACGTAATGTTCTCAACCCCGTGCCCAATTGTGCAATCTGGCCTATCAGTTCTTATTAAAAATTGCCATTACTAACAATGCTTAATCTGGCACTTCCACTCCGCTGTCTTTTCCATGAATGTTGCAGCAAACTTGTTTACATAACGTGTGTGACGTGGGTGTTCGTTTTCATCAATTGTCAAAATGCAGTAATGTTGAATTGTCATTCAAACCATGCAGGGCTTATTCCATATTACAGTTTAGCTATTGTTGCATTCATACCAAACGCTGATGCGCTTCGTCTTGACTGATATTTCCTGTTGTATTGTGAATGGTCAATTTTTTATTCTCCCTCCAAAAAAATGCGATATTGTTTTTTGTTTGTTTCTCTCGGTAACCGATGACAATCTGGACTGTTCGGTCACAGAGATTACTAGTTCTTCAATGATGGTGATGCGCAGTGGTTAGGAATCTTGGTGTCGGCTTGAATTAATATGCTATGGAGGAAAATGCGTGCATGAAATTTTAGCACTACAATATTTTTGAAAAATTGTTTACGTGCAATGTACTGTCTTGGCGTGCAATATTTTGAAAGGTGTCTCCTCGTGCGCTTCATCTCAAGATTTCACATGCGCATCAGATATTCCTTATCAATGTTCGCGTGCGCTGCCTGCCAAATTGTGCAAACTGGCAGAGAGCTAGAGGTTTGTACGCTATGCAGTGGACTGCAGAATTACATGTGTGTGAAGTTTGGGATGACTGCACATGGAGGCAAACGTCTTTCACAAACCAAGCGTCCTACAAAACAGAATGTAATGTCTAATAGTCATTCATTTGGTAGTTTTTACCAATTACAATTGAAAATCATTGTTGGTTCGTATTTTAAATTTCCATCACTAACAACACCTTTTACATATCTCTTGACAATCCAGTCCTGAGAGTGTCCTTTTCTGTAAAGATCTTGGTGACCAATGAAGAAGAAAAATTTGAATCTTTATTCAATCTTGGCAACCAATTAAGAGACAAAAAGTATACTCTATTATGCAATCACAGCAACAACTCAACAAGGAAAAATGTAACTTGACAACGTTTGGAGGAATGGCTTAGTTACGTTCTAATTCAGAAATTCAGCAACTCTGAGCTTCAGCACCTGACATCTTCTATGACCGTAGGCTGGACTGCAACTGAGGCGTTTTGCCTTGTGCTTTTCTGGTTCACCTCAATTGAGTTCAAGCTTACCCCCTTTTGTCTCCTTTTGCTTAAAGAAGGCAACACGATGCAGCGCCCCCGACTTATGAATGTAAGAAACATAGTTCTGTGATGTCATGCCTATCATATTGGTGATGTTTCAATAAGACAGGCATGACATCACAGCTTAAATTGAAGATCATGTGGATGATCTTCAAATTATGCTTAATACATGCAAGACAGAGGCAGCAACACTAGATTTTGAGTACAATACTAGAAAGTCTGTTTGAATGCTAGTCAATCTGAGCACTAAGCTAAGGTTCCAGTTCCAAATGAATGACGTGTTATATGGTGCTCAGTTGGATTATGAGGACAGTTTTCTATACTTAAGTAACTTGAAGGTTCACTAGAGTTTGAAATTCTCACCACTGTGTTTTGCTAGGTTAGTGTTTGTGTTGAACAATCTATTATTACAGTTTCTGCAACTGCTCAGTATTGAAGAATGATTGAAAAATATTTCAAAAAACATTAGTTACTAGACCTGTTGCACCAAGGTAAAATTTCCACAAAGTCGAGTTCAAGTTAAACAGCTAAATGCGACCGCTGATTAAAGTAATTAATTGAAGCACTGGTGGAACTGAGGCTCAAATCAAAATGGAAAGTAATTAAACGATCATGTGAATGAGAAAAGATTATATATTGTTAGGAAGCCAAAGTATTGTAAACCAACAATTACCTGTTCTGTGGAAGAAGACCAGCTCTATGAGTTAGTGAGTTGGCAATGAGTCGTTTTAGTACTAGAACGTGTTTACACAAGCAGAATGGATTTGTATTCTTCTTCAAATTGCTCGTCATTCATTGCATTTCTTCAGGTGGTGATAATTGATGCCCTCCCGAAAATCTATGAAAGTATTTTTGACACTTTGAATGACTGCCACGTTATTGAATGGACCCAATTCTACTGATATAAAATGTAAACAAAATTTTGATGGTGCAAAATTTAATGGACCTTAATAACAAACAACCGGTGTCAACATTGATATATTTAAGCAGGTTCCAAAATTAAACACGTTGGCAATTTGCTTATAAGGAAATTCAACTTCTAGTTGCAGACGGTAAGATACCGCTCTTAGAAACCTACTGCCACCCCATCTACTGTAACTCACTGGTGTAAATTTACAAGTCACTGTTGCTAAACTGAAAGTAGCATAGAATGATATATTTTGGAGGTTGGTTGGTGTACCTAGAAGAATGATTGCTAGCTTTGTATCAGCAGCATATGGTGTTGACTGTCATAAGGTACAAGCTAGAAAAAGTGCCTATAGCCTCAGGAGCGTATTATAAAATCTAATAATCCCTTCCTGGAGGCATTATGTAATAGTGAGGATACAAATTATCTTTAATAATAGAGAGGTGGGACAGAATCCTGCTGTTGCAGGAAAATCACATTATTTATAAAAATTAAGTTTGATATATATCAGTCTCTCCATGTTGTGGGCCGGGCCCATTATACGTATGTGGATGTAAGGCTGGGAGACATCCCCGATAAGTTAGCCGACAGATGGCTATGCGCTTTACCTCTAAAAAATTGAGCTTTGCTGTATGCATATTCTTGTGGGAGAGCTATTATCATTATTATTTAAGGGAGCACCAACTGCGTGAGGATATGGAAAATCTTAGCTTGCTTAAAAATATGGTACATCACAAACTCTTCTATGTATTGTACATGTATGTCTACTGTTAGTATTATGTGTAATACTCAGAAACAAAACCTCATCAGTTGTAAATTGGGCTATCCACAATTAAATATTTTTATGTAAATGAAAATCAAGCTGCTTAGGAGCAACTAATGAAATGCTGATAATTTTCCATTAAATTATCATAGAATGTACAGAGTAAATACAACATGAACAAAAATTGGAATTGGGTGTTGATAAAGCAATGGGGCCTCTTTTTATATCCCTCTATTTCTCAAAGAAAGAACATACGTGCCAATAACATGGCATGATTATAGACAATGCTAGCAATTGAAATTCTTGGAAAGTAGCTCTGTGAACTAATTAATAATTTGGTTATAAAGTTGGTATTATGTTAAAAATCATATAAATGAGAGATCTATAAAGAAGGAAATCCAAAAGGTTGGTATTACATAAGGTTGGCATGCATGTTCTTAACTTCGGTTATGGTTTAGGTGGCGTTGGTGAGGCTGTGTCTACATTGAAGAAGTGATGTTGCGCGTGAGCTATTTGCAGAACTGTGTCTAGGGAGACAGGAAAGTGAACTAAATAAGTGATTTTATTACCACTGCTCCATGGCAGCTACAGCGTACCCATTCTGTGGACTGACTACTGCGACTAGGGTGATTGTTTCTGTCTGGCGACTGCAACTCTCAAGGGCTTATGGCAACCAGTGACTAGCATTGAGTGATCAGTGAATCTTGGCAACTCAGTCCTGTCTGTAAGATAATCTTGGCAACCACTGGCCGACTATCCAACTGACAATGGTAATCTGTAATTTCATACGTCTGCTTTGTGGCTATTACATGAAAATGGCTACGAAATTGTTCACCAAATGTGTGTGTGGTAGTGTCTAGTTTCATCTACTGCCAATGTGCAGGAATGTTGAATTGTTGTTCGAACCAAGCAGGAAGTAATTTTAGACAACAGATCAGTTATTGTTGTATTCAAACTGAACACCGATTCACTTCATCTTGACTATATTACGCAGTTGTATTGTGAATCTCCAATTTTTTAATATCTGGCAAAAATATACAATATTGTTTGTTTTCTTAGTTCTTCTGACAGCTGTCTGAAAAGTTACAAGTTTTGTTTACATCTGCTGTTCTGTCTCCGCGTGCAATGTTCTGGGAAGGTGTCCTCATGTGGGCTTCTTCTCAATATTCCAAGTGCGCGTAAAATATTTCTTATGTTTGTGTGCGCTGCCTTCCAAATTGTGCAAACTGGGTGAAGACTCGCTGATGAGGTGTGTGGGTTACAGGAGCAATTGAAATGCAAGCAGAATGTAATTGTGAGAAGTCTCAGTAAGTGTGGCTGACAACAAATTTTCAGATTGTGACAAGGTAATTGATTTTCTCTGAAAGTAATTTGCATGAAGTGAGGACAGTAAATGTTCAGATTAGAATGGTAAGAGGCTAAATCTACCATGAGAATGCAAGGAGAGAGATGTAGATGAATGCAAGGCAACTTGAATGTATGGATTGTTGCCAAAGTAATTTTTATCTAGAGTGTCCTAGAAGAAGAGCTTGCTGATGGCAGGGTTTGGCTCTGATCGCTGTAGCCTGCAGTGCCCGGCCCTGCATTGAGGATTGGTTGACTGCTCTTTCTGCAGTTGGCAGCAACTGAATGTTGAGTTTTCAAGGGTGTTTTGCATTTTTTCCAGGCTTCTGAAGCAACTACCTTAGTCTATATCAGCAACCCATCAATGTTTCTGGTCCATCTTCTCTGAGTGGATCCAATGCAACCTGCAGTCTCTACAATAGTCAGTGTTCCAAATGCTGGCTGCATATGCAATAAATCTGTAAATATGCGCTGCACATAAAAGCAGCTTAAGCTTGGGCCAGTGAGCATAATTTCACGGGCAGCGCATGCAAACATTTACTGAAAAATATTTAGTGTGCAGGGTGAATCTTGACACACATTTTACTCCTTGGTCTGCAAATTCAAATTGACACTGATATTCCAAACTACTGCACAACAACATATTCAAAAACTAGTAGTTTGTTTTGACGGGAGGGTCCAGATTGACAGCTCTCAGAGAAACAAACATAAAACTATATAGCAGTTTTTGGCATGAGGTTAAAAAAGTAGCAATTCAAAATACAACGCTCAATCTTAGTCAAGATGATGATGATAATAGTGCACCAGTGTCAAGTTTGAATGCCACAATACCTGAACTGCAGTATTTAATTTCTCCTGGCATGGTTTGAGATAAATTCTATGTTCTTGCATATTGATATAAGACTAGAACAAATCAGACGTCACACTTGTTTGGTGGACAAGTTTGTCACAACATTCATGTAACAATCAGCAGAGCAGAAATGCAAAATTATGCATTACTGTCATCCCTTGTTTGGTCGAAAGATACATGAACGTGTTGCTAGTGATGGCCATTGGTATAAGAATTGACAGTGATTGTTATTTACAATTTGTATAACTTCTGAAAGATAGTGTCATCTATATGTTACATTCTATTTTGTAGGTTGCCTAGCAGGTGAGACGTTTTTGTCTTGCCTTCGCAGCCCCCCAAAGCCCCAACAACCCCGCCAACAGAGCAAGCAGGCATGGGAGGCAGTACACCTCAGCATGCTGTAGTAGTGTAGTCCTGCTACTCATTATTATATATTTGTTGATTGCCATTGAGTAGTGCAGCCTGTTTAAACCAAAATCAAAGTCAAATTTTTAAATAATCAAACTTATTTAAATCATTTTCCATTTGTTTCAGTGTTTATAAACAGATTTTACACTTCCTTCCAGTTTGACCAGTGAATAATTAAAATGAAAACTATTGATTCAAATCATGTTTGTCACCAAGAAGAATTGTTTTGATTGGTATTGAGATTGCTTCACCTTCATAATATTGCCTCAGCTCCCTTTATTATCTTGGTTCAGAATAACAAAAATTGGTTTCTGTCAATGTCCTGGAAATCACTAAGTGTCAGTGGCTCAACAGTTGTCCAAGTATAAAAACAAAATTGCCTATTATTTTATTTGTTACCCATTGCATCCAGTTGAAATTATTGATGGAAACAGTTTAGGGGTTGATGAATAATCTAGATCTGTTTTGCTGGAGGACCCTGTTGGAAAATGATAAGGGGCTAGCACTGTTATCTGAGCCAGTGCACGTCTATAGCGCCAGCAATCAATAAAGAACAGCACGGTACAAGCACTGCAGCAGGACGCTGGTTGGGATGCGCTCAATAGGTCCAAAGAAAACAAAACAATGAAGACTGTCAACAACCGCACACAAACAAAGCCACAATATCACATCAAATTGAGTCAGGCAAAACTCATACAACACTGTCCCCAGTGTGAGCAATGGTGAATGCCCACCCAAGCTGTACAAGTGGCAAAGTCATGGAGCCTGCCAAACCAACACCAATTCTGCATACTCCAACCCAGGTTATGACCACTGGGACCAGGCTCACCTGGGCTTAGGAGGTTGAAACTGGGCACCTCAGGCGTGCCACTCTGTCTGCCACCCTTCTGGCTTTTCCAGCCTTGGGCATCTCTCAGGCATGCCGCAGCACTCCTACAGGCTTTATGCCCTAGAAATAGCCACCCAGACCATGGGTATCCTCTGGGTTTAATTCTGGATTGTTGACAAGTGCAGAACCGTGCTGGAATACGGGTCTACACCACCAGGCCACATCACACACACCTGGGCGGCACCAGCCCCACAACCTTGGATAGCAGAGGATGCACCTTGGCGCTCTCCTGCCCATTTTGCCAACTGAAGAGGGTTCCGGAATAGTGGGAGGCTGCCCAGAAGTGGGGTTACACACCAAGGATACTGAGGATGAACCTGCAAACAACAGGCCATTAGTTGACGATGCCTATTAGATGTATAGCGTCGACCGGGGGGCCTCCCCCCATTTTGGGCATACTTTGAGGTAACTCAAAAAGTAAGTTGCAGAGAAACTATATATCTAGGGTCTGTATAGCTACTATAATGATCATGAAGCACCCTAAGTATCAACATTCTATCATCCTCCAAAAAGAAGTAATTTACAAAAAACCGTGTGGCAAGCTATGACCCCAAATCGGGGTTGACTTCCCGCACCGAACAGGGTGACTTCCCGCACCCCCCATTTTTCAATGATTGAAACGCGATTACAAAGTTTGAGAGTACCAATCGGAAGCGCATGCCTATATTAGTATATATCAGTTACCTAGAATAAAATGTGAAGTAAAATATTACATCTATGACAGGTGTTTTTGATGTTCGTCTTTTGATGCTGTCATACCAGACTGTCAAAGGATTTTTTTCCCGATTCTGCTGCGGGAAACGAAGTTTTTCTTCAATAATTGCAATCTAACTTTACTGGAAGGCATTTCTCCACATCCTAAACTAATTGTGACCCTAAAGTATCAGTGAATGAGCAAATATTAAACAAAAACAATATTTTTAATAATACGATAAAACATGTATAAAATGTATTTCCTCAATTCTATAGCAAACCTATTGCAATAACATGAATACAAGTCATGCTAGGTAAGGTATTGTTATCTTGATATGAAAATGTGATAAAAATATCATTCCTGGGCATTAAACATAAGTTAACACATGGGCCTAGACTTGCCACCATGTGTTATAAACATAGGGTCATTATATAATGAGTTATGCATTTTGAAATTAGCTGTGGTTTTATTATTGTAGGTCATTTTCTTCCAGATGTCATTATTTGTGCAAAAAATTGCATTCAACTACTTTTCATTGTTGAACAAAATAGGTGCCGGGAATCCCCCCCGATCGTTTTTTCACCTGGGGCTACTCCCCGCAGTTGTGTATTTGTATATATCTACAAAAGTTTTCATTTCTTTCCAAAATCCTTCCTACATAAGGAACTACATCATATTTTGAGTATCACCACCAAATTTGGTCCTAATTCAAGGAGAACTCAAGACAGAGCATCTAAGTTTGAGGAACGTTGATTCTTTTCAAACCAAAATTATCAGGGACCTGAAAAACACACCTTCACATTGGCGATTTTTCATAAATTCTGTGCGCGTATCAAATTTCTGTAAGTAGCTGATACTTACTAACAAAGACCTGCTCTTTAAAGCCCGGTAGCCAAACGGTGACATTTCCAACGTCTTGGTGCCCATAAGGGGTGTGTGGGAAGTCACTCCGTGTTTCTGACCGCGGGATTCCCCCCCAGTTGACGCTACCTGAACTTCCCCAGACCCCCCACCCCATCCCAAGTCTAGATGAGAAACACAAGGCACCCACACTCACAAACCAATCAGGGTTTTGACCTGTGAACCAGGCATACCATTTGGCCATGAGATCCACCTCATAGGCTTGCTCCCTCAATAAAATCTGCCTTCTGCTGGGTTCCCTCTGGCTTAGGCAAGTGCAGAACAGTGTTGGAACACAGGTCCCCACTTCTAGGCCACATCACTCACCTGAGCAGGCTTTGCTTTGGGACACCTTGGATAGCCTTGGAGGACTCATCTTGCATGCGCTCCCCTTTTCCAATTTGAGACGGTTCCTAAACAGCTGAAGGCTGAACAGGAGTGGGTTACATGTCATAGATACTGAAGATAGACCTGCAGACAATGGGCTGTAAGTTGGCTATTTAATGTATACTTGAACATCCCCAGACCACCAGCATGCCCTAACCCATCTCCAGTCCAGGCAAGGGAACACCCAAGGGAGCCAGGCTCACACAAACACAATCAATTTCCTTCAAAAACACAGGGGCTGGTCGACACAAAAATGCCTTTACCTCATTCCTCGCTCCCACTACGTTCCAAAGAATCACTGGTGTTGGAGTCTACTAGATAACTTTGATGTGTTGGGGTGTACACTGCCGCTGCCATGTGGTGGTCCTTCGGTCTGGTGATTGAGCAAGGATGCACATTAATACTCTTGTTTGTGACACCCATCATTCAGACAATATGCATAACAACTAAGTGCTCTACCCCTGGTGAACCAATTGGTTCAAACTTTATTGCCCTCTCTGAGGAGTCTCAACTGCTTTTCTGAGAAAATGAATGTTAGGATAAAGTGATTCTTAACATTGTTTTAGCATATTTTGTCTTTTTCCCCATGGTACTTTGTTCCCCATGCCAGCAACATGCATTTGTAACCATATACTATGCCATTGAACACTTTCATGACTATTTTCTCTCATCTGGGAATGTGTATGTGAACAATTGCTATGGGCATAAGCATATGTGTCAAGCACTGGACATGCATATGGAATGAAAATCCATGGCTGTTATAGCTATTAGACCTAATGAGAAACAGCATGTCAAATTTGTTCTGAGGAATAAATTTCATTGGATCTCTTTATCAATTGACTTTCTGCTGGGTATGATCACAAAGCTGCAATCCGGATTTGCTACTGTAAATAATGACGCTATTGAAGCCAAGGTGAACGTTTTATCATAGCAAGAACTCTTGTTTGCGGTTCTATACATATTCTGAACACATTTTGAACCGGAACCTAATGGGGTTGTCAAATATGTACAAACCGGTTATCGGGTCCCCAACTAGAGAGGTATTTTATTATTACTTCTATTTCCCATTGGGATGTTACCCCTAGAATTGGTTGAACAAATATAGATAGTTTTCTAATACAGTTCCCACCGTCCAATAATTATCTGTGGCATTTATAGATATGTGCTGTGCAATCTTTTAGGGTGAAGTCATCAAGAAACATCAACAGTTCATTGCAGATCAACTTCTAATATAGTATGTGTTAGATTTAGTATGTTTTTGAAACATAATGAGTAGATGGCCGGCTACTATTACACACATTCATCCAACATAAGGTGTACTATTTTACCACAGTGACAATGTGGTCAAGATTTTCAATATGCCGCGCATAACATTGGTTACAAAAATGCAACGCATTGCACTTTAATAAGGTAGCTACATCATTTCAGCCCATTTGGAATTCAGTTTTCATCGCAAGTAATTATTTGAATTACTGAATACAAAACAGCCACTTCAATTGACCTACCAAGTAAATTTCTTGTTCTCAACCGGTATTGAATGGTATTACATGATTATGTCCAATACTTAGAGGATAACTGAAACACATTCACGCAGATTTGTGGTAGACAAACTGCTGCTTTCAGCAATACCTACCAGGTCAGTTCTAGTTGTGCTATCAGCTGCAATGCCAAGCCCACACTTGGGTGGAAAGGCTGTCCGTGACCTACGTCTTTGGTGCAGATGTATGTGGTGCAGTTGTCTGCAATACAGATCTTGGAAGCTTAGATGTCTGCAGTGCAGTTGTCTGTTTTTGTTTGCTGATTTTTAAAGCACTGATGTCTAGAGTGCAGATGTCTGGTGTTCATATGTATGATGCACAGGTGTCTAGTGCATACGTCTGAAGCACTGCTGTGACTAGAGCAACCAAATAGATTCTTGTATAGCAAAAAATTGTCTGTTAGCAACTTGGCACTTGTCTCCAATTAATAATTATTCTTCTTTTTCAGTATGATCTCTCAGCTTCACAGTTTTCTCCTGATGGCAGAGTATTTCAAGTGGAATATGCACAAAAAGCTGTGGAAAACAGTGGGTGAGTTTTAGGTCTCACTTTGATATCTCATATTTAGAGATACCTTGTTGTAAATTTCAGAAACTTGCTAGTATCCTTTACCATTTAGTAGCTGCTTAGTACAAATTTGAGCCTTTGTATTCTAGAAGGTAAATATAAATGCAAGCATTTTTCATGATTTCCATAATTGTTCATGCATGGAAAACTGCAAATTGATATTTAAAGTTGTATGATAATTAGACCAATTGGAGAAATGAGTCAATGTTGACTGCATGGGGCAAAAGCAAGTTTGATGTGCTAAGCGAAAGGAATTAAGGTGCGATGGAAGGTTGGGCATGATTAGTATACTATTTTTGAATGTGCATTGTCCTACTTTATAGTGGTGTAGGTTACAGCATTGATCTACTTTGCTTATCAGATATATTGATTTTGTTCATGGGGGTGAAATTAATGGGCATCCTAACCTCAATTATGTCTCTACCCTTGTTAGGAGATAGACTACAGCATGCTATATGTTTCAGAAGAATTATGTAAGGTATAAATAATTCAAATCAGTTTGCCCTTCATTCCATAGTAGTGTGTGTCTCTTTCTGTCCATCTGTTGTAATGCTTGTTTTTGAAAGTTCGCAATAGGCTAATGCATTACCAATAAGGCAATAATTTCGACCATTCACTGGTTCAACTGAAGAATGGCACCATGCGCAGAGCTTCATGTGAGCCTATTCCATTAATTTTTTTACTGTCTTCTTCAAAATCTAGCTCTGAATTTTGCCATTTTAAAGATTATGTTCTCCACACTATATGACAGACTTTTCAAAAGGTTAAAGCTTGGTCAATAAGGCATGGACTTTGATACATGCAGCGCAGCTCTAATTGAAGAACAATACCATGTACATGGCTCTACATAGTGTTTTTCAGCAATTTTTCCTTGATGAAGCTCTGATCTCAGCATATTTTGTTGACTATTGATATGGCTTTTGGCACTTGACCATTTTTTAGGTCTTGCTTGTCATGCTTTATCAGAAAGCTGCATTTGAAAATGCTTATCATCTGTCAATGGTTGAATGATTTTGACACTACTGCTTGCATCAAATCAGCATGGGCTTGCTTATCGTGCATGAGCGATATTTGTCAATAGCACTATGTCAGCAAGCAAGCAAGTTCACACACCAACCAACACATCTCACAGTGAAGGACAAACTCGACCATGAAATTTTCTCCAGTATTTGATCAGGTCTCCCCAAAGAAGCCAACCCTCAACAGAAAACAAATCCAGGCGCCTCAGTCGACCACTCTAGTCCACACCAGAAAGTCCATCAATGTTTTTGGTCCATCTCCTCTGGACAGACCCAAGCAGCCTGCAGGTACCCACAATATCTTGTGTTCTAAATGCAGGATGCATACTCAGTAAGTGGACATGTATGTAAAACATGAAATAATGGCATACATTTCCAGTACTTCCTAAGTGTTGTTTTCTACAAACAGTTTGCCAACCCATCAGCCTCTGCTGCCACCACACAAATATAATGGTGGAATTCGAGACTGGTATCCACACTGAGTCAAGTCTTTTTCTGCAGTTATCTTCAATGCTCTACCTTACAGGACATACTGGCTAACTGGAACCAGAGCATAATAATGAATGTGATCTCCATAAAAGTGCAGCACAACATACTTGTCTGGATTCTATCCAAGCTTTCAAGACCTGGCAACATAATCAACTGTATTCAACCCATGTTGGAGTAGCTAACTAGATGCCTTGAATGGCAGGCTCAGTGTCCTTATGCAAGTATCTGGAGTACAACTCGTAGTTGTCAGCTATTGCTTGAACTTGCATGAAGGACCACTGGAAATGTGATAAATATAGATCAAAAATAGCAGAAGTTCAAAGACGGAATTCTGAGGAACACCACAAGTCACATTAACAGGCTGCTCACTCTGCCACTCACATAAACGCTCATCATTCCGCTAGAGAGGAACACAGAGATCTAGGCTAACAAAGAACTACTATCACCTACGGATTTCAACTTGGACAGAAGCGCAGCATGACACAACACATCAAATGCTTCTCTAAGTCCAGCATTATGAAGTCCACCAAATATCCTTTATCAATCCACTGCCCAACATCTTTGCAGGTCAACAGCAACTGGTCCTCGGTGCTACGGTTTTTCCTTAAACTGCTCTGATGAGCTGAAAAATATATTGTTGCTCTCAAAATGCTCAGTCAACAGGAATACAACAATTTTTTCCATTGATTTGCAGCACTCAAATGACAAGCTTACAGATCTGCTGTATTTCAGACTATCAGCATGGGACTTGTTCTTGAATATTGGAATAATCGGCAATTTGCTCCAGACTTCAGAGACTGTTTTTGTATCACCTTTGCATCCCCCACAGCCCCACCAACTGGGCAATGCAGGCATGGGAGGCAGTATACCTTGGCGCGCCAGCAATCAAAAAGAACAGCACGGCACAAAAACTGCAGCAGGACACTGGTCGGAATGCTCTTTATAGGTCAAGAACAAAAAATAACACTGAAGTCTGTCAACAATTGCACACAACTGTCAGAAACACCAACAAAAACTCAAAATCATATCTCCATTGGGTTCACCTCTCACAACTCCTCACCCAAGGCCCTCTTGAAGCCACAAAGGGGATTACACTAAATCACATCAGTGAGTAGTCTGTTCCAAACCTGCACACAGCAAGAATACAAGAATCTGCGTTTATAGTCGTCTGACAGCAAGGAACCACCAGTTTGATAGAATGCCCATGTGTACCCAATCCAGAGCTCTCTCAAACAGAACAGACTAACCTGAATCCACAGAACAATAAAATAATCTTCCAACACTTAGCCAGATCCGAACACAATAACCTCCCCTTCACAGAAAACAATTGCAAAGCTCTGAGCCGCTCACCAAATTCCATTACACCCAGTCCACAATCTCTGCACATACTCCAACAGTCTCAGATCTCCAAAATATCCCACATTCCACACGCACATGATCAGTAGTCCAAGATGGGTCTTGTATGAGTAACAAAAAAGGACACCATGAAAACAGAACTCTTATTGACAGTAGAACAGAGCAGACTGGTCGCAAGTGTGAAAGCTTTTCCTACAGCACTCCTCAAATGGAGATAAAACCGCAGCCTTGAGTCAACAAGCACTCCTAAGTCCCTGCAGGAATCAACAAGCTCAAGTGCCACACCATTCAAATTATAAGCAATTGCATCACCAAGCTGCCCCAATTCAAGACGACCCCTGTAGAAGTGCAGATAGACAAACTTGTTGATGTCCAATTAGAGATTCCATGACAGCAACACAGACTACTAGCAACACAGACTGAACCTCTGCAAAGAAAACACACCCAGGCGAACTGCTTATACAACGCCTGGGAAACTCAAACAAAGTTTGAAGTCATCAGCAAAAGCCTTCCACTCACAAACCACACCTGCTGCAACATGATTGATTTACAGCAGAAACAAAAGCGGACCCAACATGGACCCCTGGGGTACCCCACTTGTCACCTCCTGGAATTTGCTGACAACTCTCCCCACAGAAACGTACATTCACCTCCCAATCAGAAAACTACAAATCCAGTCCAACAATTCTCCAGGAATACCCACACATCTCAACTTGTCCAACAAAGCAGAGTGATAGACAACATCAAACGCCTTTGAGAAATCCAGGAAGACCACATCAACAACCATCCCATCGTCCACCAGATCAGCAATCTTGCCAAAAGTTAGCATAAGTTGATCCTCTGTGCTCCTTCCCAGCCTGAAACCAAATTGGCCATCAGACAAAATGCCAAAATCTTCCGGAAAAGACATCACCCGGGACACAATACCTACTCCAGCTCCTTACAACAAACTTAAGAGAGACACACGGGACGATAATTGAGAGGGTTACTTCTTGAACCCGTCTTGAATAAAGGAACGACATGAGATTCCGTCCCAGGCTCCTGGCAATACAATGGCAATGACAGTTGCCAAGAACACGACTTCAAAACCCCAGGGTGAATACCAACAGGTCCAAGGGCAGAAGATAAGTTGAAACTATCCAGAACCTGGAAAACCAAATACCTGGTCATGCTATTCTCACCAAATTTTCCAAGAAAAAAATGGAGCCAACTTTTTTCATGATGCCCTAGCGGATTTTTGAAAAATTGAATAGCAAAACTACATGGCAGAGTGCCTCAGAAGATGTTGATGGTGGCCATCTGTACCCATACTGGAACTGGGATCAAGAGCTACAAGAACATGTTGTACCCTCAACCTAGAGAAGTCAACATCTGACAAACCTTCCTGCCAAGGACTGGCAAGACACTGGGTGGGTGAGGGCTGTGCTAACAAAACCCTTCTGAAAAAGTGTCGCAGACTCCACACCACATCCTACAGGGATCATGTATTCTCATCCTTTAGCAAGTGGAGAGGACCAACAGCTGGACGACCAACCTTTTTATTCCTGGCATAAGTGTGTAACAGCTTACCATGATCAGGCCTGTTTACTAATTTGGACTCCTACTGCTTTTTGGAATCAATGGATAAATTTATGTATTCCCTATTCAGCTTACTATAAGTAACTATATGTGTAACCTTTCAAGAGCACTAGCTGCATTGTGACCCTCCCTGACTTGCCTTTATACAAGCTATGCCTCTAATCTCGATCGGGTAGAGTGAGGGTTGCCATGACAGCTCATGTAGTGCCCAAATGAACAGGTATGAACTTATCAGTTGAGAGACAACAAGACCAACTGTAGAAATAAAATCTTCACACTGATGAATAGTTGAATTCTAGCCCATCATATCTGGGATAAACCCTCCGAAATTGTGGCAAACGTCCCCTTGCTCTTGATACATCGGTTCCCCACGGCCACGCGCTCCGTCCGGCCCCTCCCCACTGAAGATATATTCAAAGATAAAAATGCTGTCGGCAAGGTTGTGGCAGCAACATAAACATCTCACCAGCACAATTATTCAATGAAAAGAGAAGATCTAGTTTCTTGTCAGATAGTGAAACAGTAAGCTCCCTTATCCACAGTCGAAGTCTAAGAGATGCGAGTCTAAAAAATATGTATTGATTGCCTGAACATAGAAATCAAAAACGTCCAATTGTATAAGAAGGAGGCTGATGAACAGCTATAATCCACAAGTCACAAACAATTCGATGCATAGCTACTTTTGGAATATGCAGATAGTAGGAATAGTGAGGATGAGAAGAAGCATTTCTGGATTAGCCTGAATGAGTGTTTGAGTTTTTATGGTCAATACCACGTCATGGTACTGGGGGACTAAATATGATAGTGGAAGATGTAGTAAGGGAGAATGTGGCTGGGAGGTATGGCATTCCAGCTAGAAACAACATGGAGCGAGCCTGATGGGTTCGTGCATGAAGCTGTTACCATTGGTGGGAAAGGGCTTCTTCAAGAAGTGAGAAATCCAGAAGTGCACATGGGCAGAGATCATCCCTTGGTGCAGTGGCAGAGAAGACTAATTCATTTTGTATCCAAATCGAGGAGAGGGGTTGGAGACTGTTGCGTGTGCTGGTTTTGAGAGGAGAAAATGAAGAAATGTCAGATCATCTACTGGTGGAATAACATGAAGGTGAGTGAACTGGATGTGGCTAACAGAGCGTGGGGCTTTCCATGAGGAATATGATAGTGCAAGAGGGCAAGACCTGGGTAATGTTGAAGAATGCATGATGTTTACAGCTGCGATGATGGGTAAAAAAAAATTGTCTGATGTGAACGGGTGTAGAAGGATGGTGGCAAGTGTTGGTACAACAAGGTTAAACCCAGAAAAGCAAGCTTTTGAGGAGTGGCTGCTGGCGAGATTGGCGATGACCCACGACAACTTGAGAAAAGATAGGTGAAGCAGGTGGTGAAGTAAGCAGAGATATGCAAATGCATTGTGGGGTAGGCAGTTGTGCAAAAATGTAAAAACAAAATGTTTGTGATGGAGATGAAGTGGGTGAGGAATGAGGAATCCAGGAAGAGGATAGTAAAAGATGTAAGGGACCAATTGTTGATGGAGAGTAGGAATGTCCAAACGAGGGGGGTGCAGTATATTGAAGAGTAATTGAATGCTGAGGATGTGTGAGCAGCTGAAATGGTTTCTGTGGGTGTTGGTTCAACTTGGTTCACTAAATAAAAGTTGCAGATCTGCAAGTTGGTAGAGGTGATGAATGCATTGAATGTTGAGGATGTGTGAGCTGCTGGCATTGTTTCTGTGGGTGTTGGTTCAACTGGGTTCTCTAAATAAAAGTTGCAGGTCTGCAGGATGGTAGAGGTGATGAATGCATTGAATGTTCAGGATGTGTGATCTGCTGACATTGTTTCTGTGGGTGTTGGTTCAACTGGGTTCTCTGAATAAAAGTTGCAGGTCTGCAGGATGGTAGAGGTGATGAATGCATTGAATGTTGATGATGTGTGAGCTGCTGACATTGTTTCTGTGGGTGTTGGTTCAACTGGGTTCTCTAAATAAAAGTTGCAGGTCTGCAGGATGGTAGAGGTGATGAATGCATTGAATGTTGAGGATGTGTGAGCGGCTGACATAGTTTCTGTGGGTGTTGGTTCAACTTGGTTCATTACATAATAGTTGCAGATCTGCAGGATGGTAGAGGTGATGAATGCTGAGAACCATTGGTTAGGATCTCATTGCGACTGTGCCCAATGACGTGGAGAGTAACGGTACTTGAGTGGTTGGTGAGGCTACTGAATCTTTGGTTTTGTGTGTGGTGCCAAATGCATGGCTCAGTGCATGCATTATTCTGCTGTCTCTTACCTTTGATCTCTTACCTTTGCAGCCCCCTCCAGCAGGACCACATCAAGTGGGGAGCAGCAGAGCCGGGGGAGGCCAGCACAGCCATGCGCGCCAGTATGCTGTTGAGAACAGCAATGTCAACACAGG
>SDVV010002342.1:0-23252 GCA_016164225.1 Gammarus roeselii | reverse complement strand
TAGCTTCACTCCATAAAGGAAAATTAGAAACTAAGGACGAAATAAAGTAAAGTCAATCATCTACCACCTGCGCTGCCCTTTCCTCTTCTCCACTCCGATGTACGAATACGCCGGCCGCAAGCACTCGGAACTCACCTGCAAGCAAACACATACAATGTACAATAATATACACCCAAACACTATACACATATGCACATATACAATACACCCCTATATAATCTATACATACAATACACCCCATCACACACCAACACTCACCAACCCGTCCGCCGGCCGTATTTATCCCTGTGTTTTTTACACTAATCCGTTATTTGGACGGTTATTATTTACTTACAGAAAGGCAGAAACAAATAAAAACTGTGCTGCACATCGGTGTGCTAAATATCGCAGAGAACTGCTGCAGAATAACAGTTAAAATACTCACAGTTCAAAAGAGGTGTATTGGTAGTAAAGAGGCAGTTTAACAATGCTGTTACAAGAGGCAATTAATTTCCAAACTAGAATCATGCAGTTCCGTGTTTTTCTTGAGATTATTCACTGTTATTCCGATGATGGAGTCGGATGAGATTTCTTACTATTTAACACCACATCAAAACAAGAGTAGTTTCTTTTTTAGGGTAAACATAAAATACCTGCGTGGGCTCAGACTGGCACGGTATCCAACAACTAGGACACGAAGGACTGCTCACTAAAATTAATAATTCCTATCGCTGTTTAAGAAAACCTTTAGTCCAGTACGCATCACGGTAGAAAAGAAGAGTTTAACTGACTCGAACCTGCGACCGTCTGAACGCGAGGCGAGTGCAATACCCACTAAACCAAGACAGGACAGGAAGACGTTGTCATTTACAGTTTGAAGACGCTATACCGTCGGGTGTAAATCACGCTAATGGAAGTATGCAAAAAGTGCAGGAGTCATTGCCTTTTTTCCACTATGCAAATGCCTCAGGTTTCCTCGTTGCCATCATAATGAATCTCCTGCCAATAACAATCACCTCTTCGACTGTTTGACCAGATCATACTTGAAATGCAAAGAATCGCTAAACAAAATGAATATATGAGTTAATTTGCTAAGGATACTCTAATGAAGTGCAGCCCAGTTAACCAATTCAAGATTGAGTCACGAGCACTGTGTTGTCGTATTACTGTTCAGCTCTCAGTCAAAGGCAGGATCATTGTAGTGTCGTACTGCTATTTTGTTCTCGGTCAAATGTAGAAAAACTGTGGTGTCGTAGGGATCTTCCGTCCACAGTCAAAGGCATGAATACTATTTTGTTGTAATCCCCTTCTGTCCTCAGTCAAAGGCATGAATACTGTAATGTCGTAATGCTCTTCTGTGCCCAGTCAAAGGCATGAACACTGTGGTGTCGCAATGCTCTTCTATCCTCAGTCAAAGGCATGAACAGTGCGATGTCGTAATGCTCTTCAGCCCTCAGTCAAAAGCATGAGCACTGGGGTATCGTAATGCTCTTCTGCTCTCAGTCAGAGGCATGAACACTGTGGTGTTGTAATGTTCTTCTGTCCTCAGTTAAAGGCACGGACACTGAGGTGTCGTAATGCTCTTTTGTCACCAGCTAAAGGCATGAACACTGTGGTTTCGAAATGCTTTTCTGCCCTCAGGTAGAAGGATGAACACGGTGGTGCCGTAATGCTCATTTGTCCTCAGTCAAAGGCCTGAACACTGTGCTGTCATAATGTTTTTCTGCCCTCAGTCAAATGCATGAGCACTGTGGTGTCGTAATGTTTTTCTGCCCTCAGGTAAAGGCATGAACACTGTGGTGTCGTAATGCTCTTTTATCTTTAGTTAAAGGCATGAATATGTTGTGTCGTAATGTTATTTTGTCCCCAGTTAGAGGCATGAACACTGTTGTGTCGTATTGCTCGTTTGGCCTCAGTTAAAGGCATGAACACTGTGCTGTCGTAATGCTGTTATGTTCTCAGTTAAAGAATTGAACACTGTGTTGTCGTAACGCTCTTTTGTCCTCAGTTCAAGGCATGAACACTGGGGTGTCGTAATTGTCTTATGTCCTCAGTTGAAGGCATGAACACTGTGGTGTTTTAACGCTCTTTTGTCTTCAGTTAAAGGCATGAACACTGTGGTGTCATAATTGTCTTCCGTCCTCAGCTAAAGGCATGAGCACTGTGGTGTCGTAATACTTTACTGCCCTCAGGTAAAGGCATGAACACTGTGGTGTCGTAATGCTCTTTCGTCCTCAGTTTAAGGCATGAACACTGGTGTCGTAACGCTCTTTTGTCCTCAGTTAGAGCATGAAAACTGTGGTGTCATAATTGTCTTTTGTCCTCAGGTAAAGGCATAAACACTGTGTTGTCGTAATTCTTTTCTGTCCTCATTTAAAGGCATGAGCACTGTGGTGTCGTAATGCTCTTTTTATCCTCAGTTAAAGGCATGAACACTGTTGTGTCGTAATGCTCTTTTGTCCTCAGTTAAAGGCATGAACACTGTTGTGACGTATTGCTCTTTTGTTCGCAGTTAAAAGCATGAACACTGTTGTGTCATAATTGTCTTTTGTTCTCAGTTAAAGGCATGAACGCTGTTGTGTCGTAATGCTTTTCTGCCCTCAGTTAAAGGCATGAACACTGTGGTGTTGAATGTTCTTTTCTCCTCAGTTAAAGCCATGAACGCTGTGTTGTCGTAAAGCCCCTTTGACCACAGTCAAAGGCATAAAAACTGTGGTGTCGTAATGCTCTTTTGTTCTCAGTTGAAGGCATGAACACTGTGGTGCCGTAATGCTCATTTGTCCCCAGTCAAAGGCATGAACACTGTGCTGTCGTAATGCTTTTCTCCCCTCAGTTGAAGGCATGAACACTGTGGTGTCGTAATGTTTTTCTTCCCTCAGGTAGAGGCATGAACACTTTGGTGTCGTACAGCTCTTTTGACCTCTGTTAAAGGCATGAACACTGTGGTGTCGTAATGCTCTTTTGTCTTCAGTTAAAGGCATGAAAACTGTGGTGTCGTAATGTTTTTCTGCCCTCAGGTAAAGGCATGAACACTGTGTTGTCGAAATGCTCATTTGCCCTAAGTCAAATGCATGAACACAGTGATGTCGTAATGCTTTTCTGCCCTCAGTTAAAGGCATGAACACTGTTGTGTCGTAATGCTTTTCTGCCCTCAGGTAAAAGGATGCACACGGTGGTGCCGTAATGCTCATTTGTCCTCAGTCAAAGGCCTGAACACTGTGCTGTCAAAATGCTTTTCTGCCTTCAGTCAAATGCAGGAACACTGTGGTGTCGTAATGCTTCTCTGCCCTCAGGTAAAGGCATGAACACTCTGGTGTCGTGATGCTCTATTGTTCTCAGTTAAAGGCATGAACACTATGTTGTTGTAATGCTCTTTTGTCCTCAGTTAAAGGCATGAACACTGTGCTGTCGTTCTGCTTTTCTGCCCTCAATCAAAGGCATGAACACTGTGGTGTCTTAATGTTCTTTTGTCCTAAGTCACAGGCATAAACACTGTGCTGTCGAAATGCTTTTCTGCTCTCAGTTTGAGACATGAACACGGTGGTGTCGTGATGCTTTTCTGCTCCTAGGTAGAGGCATGAACACTTTGGTGTCGTCTTGCTCGTTCGTCCTCAGTTTAAGGCATGAACACTGTGGTGTCGTAATGCTCTTTTGTCTTCGGTTAAAGGCATGAACACTGTGGTGTCGTCATGCTTTTCTGCCCTCAGTTAAAGGCATGAACACTGTGTTATCGTGATTTTCTTTCATCCTCAGTTAAAGGCATGAACTTTGTGGTGTGATGCTTTTCTGCTCTCAGTTAAAGGGATGAACAGTGTGGTGTCGTAATGCTCTTTTGTCCTCAGTTAAAGGTATGACTACTGTGGTGTCTCAATGCTTTTTGTCCTCAGGTAAAGGCATGAACACTCTGGTGACGTTATGCTCTTTCGTCCTCAGTTAAAGGCATGAATACTTTGGTGTCGAAAACCTCATTCGTACTCAGGTAAAGGTATGAACACTGTGGTGTCGTAATGCTTCTCTGCCCTTTGTTAAGGGCATGAACACTGTGGTGTCGTACTCTTATGTCCTCAGTTGAAGGCATGAACACTGTGCTGTGATGCTTGTATGCTCACAGTTAAAGGCATGAACACAGAGGTGTCGTGGTGCTCTTCTGTCCTCAGTTGATATCATAAACACTGCGGTATCGTAATGCTCTAATGTCCTCAGTTAAAGGCATGAAAACTGTGGTGTCGTGATGCTTTTCTGCCCTCAGTTAAAGGCATGAACATTGTGGTGTCGTAATACTCTATTGTCTTCAGTTAAAGGCATGAACACTGAGTTGTCGTAATGCTCTTGTGTCCTCAATTGAAGGCATGAACACTGTGCTGTCGCAAAGCTCTTTTATCCTCAGTTAAAGGCATGAATACTGTGGTTGCGTAATGCTCATTTGTCCTCAGTCAATGGCATGAACATTGTGTTGTCGTAGTGCTCTTCTGTCCCCGATCGAAGGCATGAACAGTGTGGTGTCGTGATGCTCCTCTGCCCTCAGTCAGAGGCATGCACACTGTGGTGTCGTAATGCTACTCTGTCCTCAGTCAAAGGCATGAACACTGTGGTGTCGTAGTGCTCTTCTGTCCCCGATCGAAGGCATGAACAGTGTGGTGTCGTGATGCTCTTCTGCCCTCAGTCAGAGGCATGAACACTGTGGTCTCGAGATGCGCTTTTGTCCTCAGTTAAAGGCATGAACACTGTGGTATCGAAACGCTCTTTTGTCTTCAGTCGAAGGCATGAACACTGTGGTGTCGGAATGCCTTTCTGCCCTCAGTTGAATGCATGAACACTGCGGTGTCGTAATGCTCTTTTGTTCCCAATTAATGGCATGAACACTGTGGAGTCGTAATTCTCTTTTGTCCTCTGTGAAAGGCATGAACTTTGTGATGTCGTAATGCTCTTCTGATCCCACTTAAAGGCATGAACACTAGAGTATCGTAATGCTCTTATGTCCTCAGTTAAAGGCTTGAACAATTTGGTGTCGTGATGCTTTTCTGCCCTCAGTTAAAGGCATGAACCCTGTGGCACGTATTTATTTTCTGCCATCAGGTAAATGAATGAACACTGTGGTGTCGGAATACTCTTATGTCCTCAGTTAAAGGCATGAACACTGCGGTGTCGTAATGCTCTCTTGTCCTTAATTAAAGGCATGAACACTGTAGTGTCGTAATGCTCTTTTGGTCTCAGTTAAAGGCATGATTACTGTGGTGTCGTAATGCTTTTCTGCCCTCAGTCAAAGGCATGAGCACTGTGGTGTCGGATTGTTCTTTTGTCCTCAGTTAAAGGCATGAGCACTTTGGTGTGATGCATTTCTGCCCTCAGTTAAAGGTATGAACATTGTGGTGTCGTAATGCTCTTTTGTCCTCAGTTAGAGGCATGCACACTTTGGTGTGATGCTTTTCTGCCCCTCAGTTAACGGCATGAACACTGTGGTGTCATGATGCTCTTTTGTCCTAAGTTAATGGCATGAACACTGCGGTGTCGTAATGCTTTTCTGCCCCCCAGTTAAAGGCATGAACACTAGGGAATCGTAATGCTTCTCTGCCCTCAGTTAAAGGCATTAACACTGTGGTGTCGGAATACTCATGAGTCCTCAGTTGAAGGCATGAACACTGTGGTGTCGTAATGCTGTTCTGTTCTCAGATAAAGTCGTGAACACTGTGATGTCGTAATGCTCTATTGTCCTTATTTAAAGGCATGAATACTGTGGTGTCGTAATGCCCTTCTGCCCATTGTTAAAAGCATGATCACTGCGTTGTCGTAACGCTCTTTTGTCCTCATTTAAAGGCATGAACACTATTTTGTCGTAATGCTCTTTTGTCGTCGATCGATGGCATGAACAGTGTGATGTCGGAATGCTCTTGTGTCGTAAGTCAAAAGCATGAGCACTTGGTATCGTAATGCTCTTCTGCTCTCAGTCAGAGGCATGAACACTGCACTGTCGTGATGCTCTTTCGTCCTCAGTTAAAGGCATGAACACTCTGGTGGTAGGCTTTTCTGCCCTCAGTCAATGGCATAAACAGTGTGATGTCGTAATGCTCTTCTGTCCTCAGATAAAGTCATGGCCACTGAGGTGTCGTAATGCTCTTTTGTCCCCAGCTAAAGGCATGGGGACTGTGGTGTCCTGATGCTCTTCTGTCTTCAGTTAATGGCATTGACACTGCGTGTCGTAATGCTCTTATTTCCTCCGTTAATGACATGAACACGCGGTATCGTAATGCTCTTATGTCCTCAGTTAAAGGCATGAACACTGGGATGTCGTAATGCTTTTCTGCCCTCAGTTAAAGGCATGAACACTGCGGTGTGCTGCATTTCTTCCCTGAGTTAAAGGAATGAACACAGTGGTGTCGTAATGCTCTCTTGTCCTAAATTAAAGGCATGAACACTGTTGTGTCGTAATGCTCTTTTGGTCTCAGTTAAAGGCATGCTTAGGTGTCGTAATGTTCTTTTGTTCTCAGTTTAGTGATGCTTCTCTGCCCTCAGTTAAAGGCATGAACACTTTGGTGTCGTAATTGTCTTTTGTCTTCAGTTAAGGCATTATTTCTGTGGTGTCGTATTACTTTTCTGCCCTCAGTTAGAGGCAGGAACACTGTGGTGTCGTGATGCTTTTCTGATCTCAGTTAAAGGCATGAACACTGCGGTGTCATAATGTGCTTTTATTCTCAGGTAAAGGTATGAACACTGTTGTGTCGTGATGCTCTTTTGTCCTCAGTTAAAGGCATGAACAATGTAGGGTCGTATTGCTCTTTTGTCTTCAGTTAAAGGCATGAACACTGTGGGGTCGTAATGTTCTTTTGTTCTCAGTTTAGTGATGCTTTTCTGCCCACAGTTAGAGGCATGAACACTGTGGTGTCCTAACGCTCTTCTGTCCTCAGGTAAAGGAATGATTACTGTGGTGTCGTACTGCTCTTTCATCCTCAGATAAAGGCATGAACGCTGTGGTGCGAAGCTTTTCTGCTCTTAGTTAAAGGCAAGAACAGTGTTGTGCCTAAATGCTCTTTTGTGCTTAGTTAAAGGCATGAACACTGTAGTGTCGTAATGTTTTTCTGCCCTCAGTCAAGGGCATGAACACTGTGGTGTCGTAATGCTCTTCTGTTCTCAGTTGAAGGCATGAACGCAGTGGTGTGATGCTTTTCTGCCCTCAGTAAAGGCATGAACAATGTGGTGTCGTAATGCTCTTTTGTCCGCAGTTAAAGGCATGAACACAATTGTGTCAAAATGCTCTTTTGTCTTCAGTTGGAGGCATGAACACTATGGAGTCGTAATGCTTTTCTGCCCTCAGTTGAAAGCATGATGACTGTGGTGTCGCATGCTTCTCTGCCCTCAGTTAAAGGCATGAACACTGTGGTGTCGTAATGCTTTTCTGCTCTCAGTTGAAGGCATGAACACTGTGGTGTCATAATGCCCTTTCGTCCTCAGTTAAAGGCATGAACACTGTGGTGTTGCAATGCTCTTATGTCCTTAGTGAAAAGCATGAACACTGTGGTGTCGTAATGCTTCTCTGCCCTCAGTTGAAGACATGAACTCTGTGGTATCGTTATGCTTGTCTGCCCTCAGTTAAAGGTATGAACACTGTGGTGTCGGAATACTCTTTTGGGTTTAGCTAAAGGCATGAACACTGTGGTGTCGTAATGCTCTTTTGTTCTCAGTTAAATGCATGAACAATGTGGTGTCGTAATGCTTTTCTGCCCTCAGTTAAAGGCATGAACACTGTGGTATCGTAATGCTTTTCTGCCCTCAGTTAAAGGCATGAACACTGTGGTGTCGGAATACTTTTTCGTCCACAGTTAAAGGCATGAACACTGTGGTGTCGTAATGCTCTTTTGCCCTCTGTCAATAGCATACACACTGTGGTGTCGTAATGCTCTTTCGTCCTCAGTTAAAGGCATGAACACTGAGTTGCCGCAATGCTCATCTTTACTCAGTCAGAGCCATGAACACTGCTGTTGTAATGCTTTTCTGGCGTTAGTTAATGGCATGAACACTGTGGGGTTGTAATTTTTTTCTGCCCTCAGTTAAAGGCATGAAAACTGTGCTGTCGTGATGCTCTTTTGTCTTTAGTTAATGACATGAACACTGCGGTGTCCTGATGCTCTTATGACCTCAGTTAAAGGCATGAACACTATGGTGTCGTAATGCTATTTTGTCTTCAGTGAAAGGCATGAACACTGTGGTGTCGTACTGCTTTTCTGCTCTTAGGTAAAGGCATGAACACTGTATTGTCGTAATGCTCTTTTTTCCTCAGTAAAAGCTATGAACAATGTGGTGTCGTAATGCTCCTCTGTCCTCAGTCAAAGGCATGAACACTGTGGTGTCGTGATGCTCTTTTGTCTTCAGTTAGTGGCATGAATACTGCGGTGTCGTAATGCTTTTTATGACCTCAGTTAAAGGCGTGAACATTGTGGTGTCGTAATGCTCTTTTGTCCTCAGTAAAATGCATGAACACTGTGATGTCGTAATGCCTTTCTGCCCTCAGTTAAAGGCATGAACACTGCTGGGTCGTAATGCTCTCTTGTCCTAAATTAAAGGCATGAACACTGTAGTGTCGTAATGTTTTTTTGTCTTCAGTTGAAGGCATGAACACTGTGGATGTCGTAATGCTCTTTTGTCCTCAGGTAAAGGCACGAACACTGTGGTGTCGTAATGCTTTTTTGTCCTTAGTTGAAGGCATGAACACTGTGGTGTCGTAATGCCTTTCTGCCCTTAGTTAAAGGCATGAACACTGCGGTGTCGTAATGCTCTCTTGTCCTAAATTAAAGGCATGAACACTGTGGTGTAGTAATGCTCTTTAGTCCTCAGTTAATAACATGAACACTGCGGTATCGTAATGCTATTATGTTCTCAGTTAAGGGCATGAACACTGGGGTGTCGTTATGCTTTTCTGCCCTCAGTTAAAGGCATGAACACTGTGGTGCGATGCATTTTTGACCTCAGTTAAAGGCATGAACACAGTGGTGTCGTAATGTTCTTTGTCCTCAGTTAAGGCATGCACACTGTGGTGTGATGCTTGTCTGCCCTCAGTTGAAGGCACGAACACTGTGTTGTCGTAATGCTCTTTTGTCCTTAGTTAAAGGCATGAACACTGTGTTGTAGTAATGCCTGTCAGCCCTCAGTTAAAGTCATGAAAACTGTGATGTAGTAATGCTCTTTTGTCCTCAGGTAAAGGCATGAACACTGTGGTGTCGTGATGCTCTTTTGTCTTCAGTGAAAGGTATGAACACTGTGGTGTCGTAATGCTTTTCTACCCTCAGTTGAAGGCATGAACACTGTGGCGTCGTGATGCTCTTTTGTCCTCAGTTAAAGGCATGAACACTGTGGTGGGATGCTTTTCTGCCCTCAGTTAAAGGCATGAACACTGTGTTGTCGTAATGCTCTTTTGTCCGCAGTTAAAGGCATGAACACTGTGGTGTCGAAATGCTCTTTTGTTCTCAGCTAAAGGCATGAACACTGTGGTGTCATAATGCTTCTCTGGCCTCAGTTAGAGGCATGGACACTGTGGTATCTTAATGCTCGTGTGACCTCAGTTAAAGGCATGAACACTATGGTGTCGTAATGCTCTTTTGTCTTCAGTGAAAGGCATGAACATTGTGGTGTCGTACTGCTTTTCTGCTCTTAGGCAAAGGCATGAACACTGTGGTGTTGTAATGCTCTTTTTTTCTCAGTGAAAGCTATGAACACTGTGGTGTCGTAATGCTCCTCTGTCCTCAGTCAAAGGCATAAACACTGTGGTGTCGTAGTGCTCTTTTGTCCTCGATCGAAGGCATGAACAGTGTGGTGTCGTAATGCTCTTGTCTCCTAAGTCAAAAGCATGGACACTGGGTATCGTAATGCTCTCCTGCTCTCAGTCAGAGGCATGAGAACTGTACTGTTGTAATGTGCTCTTTCGTTTTCATTAAAGGCATGAACACTCTGGTGTGAGGCGTTTCTGCCCTCAGTCAATGGCATAAACAGTGTGATGTCGTAATGCTCTTCTGTTCTCAGTTAAAGGCATGTACACTGTTGTATCGTAATGCTCTTTTGTCCTCAGTTAAAGGCATGAACACTCTGGTGTCGTAATGCTCTCTTGTTCTCAATTAGAGGCATGATTACCATGGTGTCGTTTTGCTTTTCTGCTCTCAGTTAAAGGCAGGAACACTGTGGTGTCGGATTGTTCATTTGTCCTCAGTTAAAGGCATGAACACTTTATGTCGTAATTGTCTTTTGTCCTCAGTTGAAGTAATGAATTCTGTGGTGTCGTATCACTTTTCTGCCCTTAGTTAAAGGCATGAACACTGCGGTGTCATAATGCTCTTTTTTTCTCAGTTAAAGGCATGAACACTGATGAGTCGTAATTTTCTTTTGTCCTCAGTTGAAGGCATGATTATTGTAGGGTCGTGATGCTCTTTTGTCTTCAGTTAAAGGCATGAACACTGTGGTGTCGTAATGTTTTTTGTTTTCAGTTAAAGTAATGAACACTGTGGTTTCGTGATGCTTTTCTGTTCCCAGTTAAAGGCATAAACACTGTGGTGTCATGCCGCTCTTTTGTCCTCGGGTAAAGGCATGAACACTGTGGTGTCGTAATGCTCACTTGTCCTCGGTCTAAGGCATGAACACTGCTGTCGTAATGCTTTTCTGCCGTCAGGTAAAGGCATTAGCACTGTGATGTCGTAATTCTCTTCTGCCCCCAGTTAACGGCATGAACACTGTGGTGTCGTAATGCTCTTCTGCCCTCCGTCAAAGGATTGAACACTGTGGTGTGATGCTTTTCTGCTTTCAGTTAAAGGCATGAACATTGTGGTGTCGAACTGCTCTTTTGTCCTCTGTTAAAGGCATGAACACTGAGGTGTCGTAACGCTCTTTCGTTCTCAGTTAAAAGGCTTCAACAATTTGGTGTCGTAATGCTTTTTTGCCCTCAGTTGGAGGCATGAACTCTGTGGCACGGAATGTTTTTATGCCTTCAGTTAAAGGCATGAACACTGTGTTGTCGAAACACTCTTTTGTCCTCAGGTAAAGGCACGAACACTGTGGTGTCGTAATGCTTTTTTGTCCTTAGTTAAAGGCTTGATCACTGCTGTCGTAATGCTTTTCTGCCGTCAGGTAAAGGCATTAGCACTGTGATGTCGTAATGCTCTTCTGCCCCCAGTTAACGGCATGAACACTGTGGTGTCGTAATGCTCTTCTGCCCTCAGTCAAAGGATTGAACACTGTGGTGTGATGCTTTTCTGCTTTCAGTTAAAGGCATGAACATTGTGGTGTCGAAATGCTCTTTTGTCCTCTGTTAAAGGCATGAACACTGCGGTGTCGTAACGCTCTTTCGTTCTCAGTTAAAAGGCTTCAACAATTTGGTGTCGTAATGCTTTTTTGCCCTCAGTTGGAGGCATGAACTCTGTGGCACGGAATGTTTTTATGCCTTCAGTTAAAGGCATGAACACTGTGTTGTCGGAATACTCTTTTGTCCTCAGGTAAAGGCATGAACACTGCGGTGTCGTAATGCTCTCTTGTCCTAAATTGAAGGCATGAACACTGTAGTGTCGTAATGCTCTTTTGTCCTCAGTTAAAGGCATAAACACTGTGGTGCCGTAATGCTCTTTTGTCTTCAGTTAGAGGCATGAACACTCTGGTGTCCTACTGATTTTCTGCTCTTAGTTGAAGGCATGAACACTGTGGTGTCGTAAGCTTTTCTGCCATCAGTTAATGTCATGAACACTGGCGTAGTAATGCTCTTTTGTCCTCAGTTAATGACATGAACACTGAGGTATCGTAATGCTGTTATGTCCTTCGTTGAAGGCATGAACACTGGGATGTCGTAATGCTTTTCTGCCCTTAGTTAAAGGCATGAACACTGTGGTGTGATGCTTGTCTGCCCTCAGTTAAAGGCATGAACACTGTGGTGTCGTAACGCTCTTTTGTCCATAGTTAAAGCCATGAACACTGTGGTGTCGTAATGCCTTTCTGCCCTCAGTTAAAGGCATGAACACTGAGGTGTTGGAATATGCATTTGGCTTCAGTTAAAGGCATGAACACTGTGGTGTCGTATGCTCTTTTGTTCTCAGTTAAAGGCATGCACACTTTGGTGTGATGCTTTTCTGCCCTCAGTTACAGGCATGAACACTGTGGTGTCGTAATGCTCTTTTGTCCTCAGGTAAAGGCATGAACACTGTGGTGTCGTTATGCTTCTCTGCCCTCAGTTAAAGGCATGAACACTGTGTTGTCGTAATGCTCTTTTATCCTCAGGTAAAGGCATGAACACTGTACTGTCGAAATCCTTCTCTGCCCTCAGTTAAAGGCATGTACACTGTGGTGTCGTAATTTTTTTTTCTCAGTTAAAGGCATGAACACTGTTGTGTCGTAATGCTTTTCTGCCCTCAGGTAAAAGGATGAACACGATGGTGCCGTGATGCTCATTTGTCCTCAGTCAAAGGCCTGAACACTGTGCTGTCATAATGCTTTTCTGCCCTCAGTCAGATGCAGGAACACTGTGGTGTCGTAATGCTTTTCTGTCCTCGGGTAAAGGCATGAACACTCTGGTGTCATGATGCTCTATTGTTCTCAGTTAAAGGCATAAACACTGTGTTGTTGTAATGCTCCTTTGTCCTCAGGTAAAGGCATGAACACTGTGGTGTCGTAATGCTTTTCGGCCCCCAGTTAAAGGCATGAGCACTGTTGTGTCGTAATGCTCTTTTATCCTCAGTGGAAGGCATGAACACCGTGGTGTGATGCTTTTCTGCCAGGGGGAAAGTCATGAACACTGTGGTGTCGTTATGCTCTTTCGTCCTCAGTTAGAGGCCTGAACACTATGTTGTCGAAATGCTCTTTTTATCTCAGGTAAAGGCATGAACACTGTTCTGTCATAATGCTTTTCTGCCCTCAGGTAAAGGCATGAACACTGTGGTGCCGTAATGCTAATTTGTCCTCAGTCAAAGGCTTGAACACTGTTCTGTCGTTCTGCTTTTTGCCCTCAGTTAAAGGCATGAACACTGTGGTGTCGTAATGCTTTTCTGCCCTCAGGTTAGGGCATGAACACTCTGGTGTCATAATCTTTTGTCCTCAGTTAAAGGCATGAACACTTTGTTGTCGTTATGTTCTTTTGTCCTCAGTTGGAGGCATAAACACTGTGGTGTCGTAATGCTTTTCTGCCCCCAGTTGAAGGCATGAGCACTGTGCTTTCGTAATGCTTTTCTGCCCTCAGGTAAAGGCATGAACACTGTGGTGCCGTAATGCTCATTTGTCCTCAGTCAAAGGCCTGAACACTGTGCTGTCGTTCTGCTTTTCTCCCCTTAATCAAAGGCATGAACACTGTGGTGTCTTATTGCTCTCTCGTCCTCAGTCAAAGGCATGAACACTGTGGTGTCGTAATGCTTGTTTGTCCTCAGGTAAAGACATGAACACTGTGGTGCCGTAATGCTCATTTGTCCTCAGTCATAGGCATAAACACTGTGCTGTCGTAATGCTTCTCTGCTCTCAGTTAAAGACATGAACACGGTGGTGTCGTGATGCTTTTCTGCTCTTAGTTAGAGACATGAACACTCTGGTGTCGTATTGCTCGTTTGTCCTCAGTTAAAGGCATGAACTCTGTGGTGGCGTAATGCTCTTTTGTCCCCTGTTAAAGGCATGACTACTGTGGTGTCGCAATGCTTTTTGTCCTCAGGTAAAGGCATGAACACTGTGGTGACGTTATGCTCTTTCGTCCTCAGTTAAAGGCATGAATACTTTTGTGTCGAAATGCTCTTTCGTACTCAGGTAAAGGTATGAACCATGGGGTGTCGTAATGCTTCTCTGCCCTTAGTTAAGGGCATGAACACTGTGGTGTCGTAATGCTCGGATGTCCTCAGTTGAAGGTATGAACACTGTGCTGTGATGCTTGTATGCCCACAGTTAAATGCATGAACACAGTGGTGTCGTGGTGCTCTTCTGTCCTCAGTTGATATCATGAACACTGCGGTATCGTAATGCTCAAATGTCCTCAGTTAAAGGCATGAAAACTGTGGTGTCTTAATACTTTTTTGCCCTCAGTTAAAGGCATGAACACTGCGTTGTCGTAATGCTATTTTGTCCTCAATTGAAGGCATGAACACTGTGGTGTCGCAAAGCTCTTCTGTCCTCAGTTAAAGTCATGAATACTGTGGTTGCGTAATGCTCATTTGTCCTCAGTCAATGGCATGAACATTGTGTTGTCGTAGTGCTCTTCTGTCCCCGATCGAAGGCATGAACAGTGTGGTGTCGTGATGCTCTTCTGCCCTCAGTCAGAGGCATGAACACTGTGGTGTCGTAATGCTCCTCTGTCCTCAGTCAAAGGCATGAACACTGTGGTGTCGCAGTGCTCTTTTTTCCTCGATCGAAGGCATGAACAGTGTGGTGTCGAAATGATCTTGTGTCCTTAGTCAAAAGCATGAACACTAGGGTATCGTAATGCTCATAAGCTCTACGTCAGAGGTATGAACACTGAGGTGTCGTAATACTCTTTTGTCCTCAGTTGAAGGCATGAACACTCTGGTGTGAAGCTTTTCTGCCCTAAGTCAATGGCATGAACACTGTGGTGTCGTAATGCTCTTCTGTTCTCAGTTAAAGGAATGGACAACGATGTCGAAATTATCTTTTGTCCCCAGCTAAAGGCATGGACACTCTGGTGTGATAATTTTCTGCTCTCAGTCAATTGCATGAACACTGTGGTGTCGTAATGCTCTTCTGTCCTCAGTTTAAGGCATGGATACTAGGTGTCGTAATGCTCTTAGGTCCCCAGCTAAAGGCATGAACACTGTGGTGTCGAAATGCTTTTCTGCCCTCAGTGGGAGACTTGAACATTGTGGTGTCGTATTGCTCTTTTGTCCTCAGTTAAAGGCATGAATACTGTGGTGTCGTGATGCTCTCTTGTCCTCAGTTAAAGGCATGAACACTGTGGAATCGAAACGCTCTTTTGTCTCCAGTCGAAGGCATGAACACTGTGGTGTCGGAATGCCTTTCTGCCCTCAGTTGAATGCATGAACACTGCGGTGTCGTAATGCTCCTTTGTTCTCAATTAAAGGCATGAACACTGTGGAGTCGTAATTCTTTTTTGTCCTCTGTGAAAGGCGTGAACTTTGTGATGTCGTAATGCTTTTCTGCCCCCACTTAAAGGCATGAACACTGTAGTATCGTAATGCTCTTATGTCCTCAGTTAAAGGCTTGAACAATTTGGTGCCGTGATGCTTTTCTGCCATCAGTTGAAGGCATGAACACTGTGGCACGTATTTATTTTCTGCCTTCAGTTGAATGAATAAACACTGTGGTGTCGGAATACTCTTATGTCCTCAGTTAAAGTCATGAACACTGTGGTGTCGTAATGCTCTTTTGTCCTCAGGTAAAGACACGAACACTGTGGTGTCGTAATGCTTTTTTGTCCTTAGTTGAAGGCATGGTCACTGTGATGTCGTAATGCCTTTCTGCTCTCAGTTAAAGGTATGAACACTGCGGTGTCGTAATGCTCTCTTGTCCTAAATTAAAGGCATGAACACTGTAGTGTCGTAATGCTCTTTTGGTCTCAGTTAAAGACATGATTACTGTGGTGGCGTAATGCTTTTCTGCCCTCAGTCATAGGCATGAACACTGTGGTGTCGGATTGTTCTTTTGTCCTCAGTTAAAGGCATGAACACTGTGGTGTGATGCATTTCTGCCCTCAGTTAAAGGTATGAACACTGTGGTGTCGTGATGCTCTTTTGTCCTAAGTTAATAACAGGAACACTGCGGTGTCATAATGCTCTTATGTCCTCAGTTGAAGGCAGGAACACTGCGGTGTCGTAATGCTTTTCTGTCCTCAGATAAAGTCGTGAACACTGTGGTGTCGTAATGCTCTATTGTTTTTAGTTAAAGGCATGAAGACTGTGGTGTCGTAATGCCCTTCTGCCCATCGTTAAAAGCATGAACATTGCGTTGTCGTAACGCTCTTTTGTCCTCAATTGAAGGCATGAACACTATTTTGTCGTAATGCTCTTTTGTCGTCGATCGAAGGCATAAACAGTGTGGTGTCGTAATGCTCTTGTGTCGTAAGTCAAAAGCATGAACACTGGGTATCGTATAGCTCTTCTGCTCCCAGTCAGAGGCATGAGCACTGCACTGTCGTGATGCTCTTTCGTCCCCAGTTAAAGGCATGAACACTCTGGTGTGAGGCTTTTCTGCCCTCAGTCAATGGCATAAACAGTGTGATGACGTAATGCTTTAAGTCCTCAGATAAAGTCATGGACACTGAGGTTTCGTAATGCTCTTTTGTCCCCAGCTAAAGGCATGCGCACTGTGGTATCGTAATGCTCTTATGTCCTCAGTTAAAGGCATGAACACTGGGGTGTCGTAATGCTTTTCTGGCCTCAGTTAAAGACATGAACACTGCGGTGTGATGCATTTCTTCCCTCAGTTAAAGGCATGAACACAATGGTGTCGTAATGCTCTCTTGTCCTAAATTAAAGGCATGAACACTGTAGTGTCGTAATGCTCTTGTGTTCTCAGTTAAAGGCATGATTACTGTGGTGTCGTAATGCTTTTCTGCCCCCAGTTAGGCATGAACACTTTGGTGTCGTAATTGTCTTTTGTCCTCAGTTAAAGGCATTATTTCTGTGGTGTCGTATTGCTTTTTTGCTCTCAGTAAGAGGCAGGAACACTGTGCTGTCGCAATGCTTTCCTGATCTCAGTTAAAGGCATGTACACTGCGGTGTCATAATGCGCTGTTATTCTCAGTTAAAGGCATGAACACTGTTGTGTCGTGATGCTCTTTTGTCCTCAGTTAAAGGCATGAATATTGTAGGGTCGTATTGCTCTTTTTTCTTCAGTTAAAGGCATGAACACTGTGGTGTCGTAATGTTCTTTTGTTCTCAGTTTCGTGATGCTTTTCTGCCCTCAGTTAGAGGCATGAACACTGTGGTGTCCTAACGCTCTTTTGTCCTCAGGTAAAGGCATGAACACTGTGGTGTCGTACTGCTCTTTTATCCTCAGATAAAGGCATGAACGCTGTGGTGTGAAGCTTTTCTGCTCTCAGTTAAAGGCATGAACATTGTGGTGTCTAAATGCTTTCTCGTGATTAGTTAAAGGCATGAACACTGTAGTGTCGTAATGTTTTTCTGCCTTCAGTCAAGGGCATGAACACTGTGGTGTCGTAATGCTCTTTTGTTCCCAGTTGAAGGCATGAACGCAGTGGTGTGATGCTTTTCTGCCCTCAGTAAAGGCATGAACAATGTGGTGTCGTAATGCTCTTTTGTCCGCAGTTAAAAGCATGAACACTGTTGTGTCGAAATGCTCTTTTGTCTTCAGTTGAAGGCATGAACACTATGGAGTCGTAATGCTTTTCAGCCCTCAGTTGAAAGCATGAAGACTGTGGTGTCGGAGGCTTCTCTGCCCTCAGTTAAAGGCATGAGCACTGTGGTGTCGTAATGCTTTTCTGCTCTCAGTTAAAGGCATGAACACTGTGGTGCCGTAATGCCCTTTTATCCTCAGTTAAAGGCATGAACACTGTGGTGTTGCAATGCTCTTATGTCCTTAGTGAAAAGCATGAACACTGTGGTGTCGTAATGCTTCGCTGCCCTCAGTTGAAGACATGAACTCTGTGGTATCGTTATGCTTGTCTGTGGTGACGGAATACTCTTCCGTCCTCATTAAAGGCATGAACACTGTGGTGTCGTAATACTCTTTTGTCCTCAGTCAATGGCATACACACTGTGGTGTCGTATTGCTCTTTCGTCCTCAGTTAAAGGCATGACCACTGAGTTGCCGTAATGCTCATTTGTACTCAGTCAGAGCCATGAACACTGCTGTTGTAATGTTTTTCTGGCGTCAGTTAAAGGCATGAACACTGTGGGGTCGTAATTCTCTTCTGCTCTCAGTTAAAGGCATGAAAACTGTGGTGTCGTGATGCTCTTTTGTCCTCAGTTAATGACATGAACACTGCGGTGTCCTGATGCTCGTATGACCTCAGTTAAAGGCATGAAGACTATGGTGTCGCAATGCTATTGTGTCTTCAGTGAAAGGAATGAACACTGTGGTTCGTACTGCTTTTCTGCTCTTAGGTAAAGCCATGAACACTGTATTGTCGTAATGCTCTTTTTTCCTCAGTAAAAGCTATGAACACTGTGGTGTCGTAATGCTCCTCTGTCCACAGTCAAAGGCATGAACACTGTGGTGTCGTAGTGCTCTTTTGTCCTCGATCGAAGTCATGAACAGTTGTGATGTTGTGATGCTCTTTTGTTTTCATTTTTAGGCATGAACCCTGGTGTGAGGCTTTTATGCCCTCAGTCAATGGCATAAACAGTGTGATGTCGGAATGCTCTTTTGTCCCCAGCTGAAGGCATAGGCACTGTGGTGTCGTGATGCTCTTCTGTCTTCAGTTAAAGGCATGAACACTGCGATGTCGTGATGCTCTTTTGTCCTCAGTTAATGACATGAACACTGCGGTATCGTAATGCTCTTATGTCCTCAGTAAAAGGCATGGACACTGGGGTGTCGTAATGCTTTTCTACCCTCAGTTGAAGACATGAACACTGTGGGGTGATACATTTTTTCCCTTAGTCAAAGGCATGAACACAGTGGTGTCGTAATGCTCTTTTGGTCTCAGTTAAAGGCATGCACACTGTGGTGTGATGCTTGTCTGCCCTCAGTTAAAGGCATGAACAATGTGGTGTCGTGATGCTCTTTTGTCTTCAGTTAGTGGCATGAATACTGCGGTGTCGTAATACTTTTTATGACCTCAGTTAAAGGCATGAACATTGTGGTGTCGTAATGCTCTTTTGTCCTCAGTAAAAGGCATGAACACTGTGATGTCGTAATGCCTTCTGCCCTCAGGTAAAGGCATGAACACCGCGGGGTCGTAATGCTCTCTTGTCCTAAATTAAAGGCATGAACACTGTAGTGTCGTAATGTTTTTTTGTCCTCAGTTAAAGGCATGAACACTGTGGATGTCTTAATGCTCTTTTGTCCTTAGGTAAAGGCACGAACACTGTGGTGTCGTAATGCTTTTTTGTCCTTAGTTGAAGGCATGAACAGTGTGGTGTCGTAATGCCTTTCTGCCCTTAGTTAAAGGCATGAACACTGCGGTGTCGTGATGCTCTCTTGTCATAAATTAAAGGCATGAACACTGTGGTGTAGTAATGCTCTTTAGTCCTCAGTTAATAACATGAACACTGCGCTATCGTAATGCTATTATGTTCTCAGTTAAGGGCATGAACACTGAGGTGTCGTAATGCTTTTCTGCCCTCAGTTAAAGGCATGAACACTGTGGTGTGATGCATTTTTGACCTCAGTTAAAGGCATGAACACTGTGTTGTCGTAATGCTCTTTTCTCCTTAGTTAAAGTCATGAAACCTGTAGTGTAGTAATGCTCTTTTGTCCTCAGGTAAAGGCATGAACACTGTGGTGTCGTAATGCTTCTCTGGCCTCAGTTAAAGGCATGGACACTGTGGTATCTTAATGCTCTTATGACCTCACTTAAAGGCATGAACACTATGGTGTCTTAATGCTCTTCTGTCTTCAGTGAAAGGCATGAACACTGTGGTGTCGTACTGGTTTTCTGCTCTTAGGCAAAGGCATGAACACTGTGGTGTTGTAATGCTCTTTTTTTCTCAGTAAAAGCTATGAACACTGTGGTGTCGTAATGCTCCTCTGTCCTCAGTCAAAGGCATGAACACAGTGGTGTCGTAGTGCTCTTTTGTCCTCGATCGAAGTCATGCTCTTGTCTCCTAAGTCAAAAGCATGAACACTGGGTATCGTAATGCTCTCCTGCTCTCAGTCAGAGGCATGAGAACTGTACTGTTGTAATGCTCTTCGTTTTCATTAAAGGCATGAACACTCTGGTGTGAGGCGTTTCTGCCCTCAGTCAATGGCATTAACAGTGTGATGTCGTAATGCTCCTCTGTTCTCAGTTAAAGGCATGGACACTGGGGTGTCGTAAGGCTCTTCTGTCCCCAGCTTAAGGCATGGGCACTGTTGTGTCGTGATGCTCTTCTGTCTTCAGTTATTGGCATGAACACTGCGGTGTCGTAATGCTCTTATGTCCTCAGTTAATGACATGAACACTGCGGTATCGTAATACTCTTATGTCCTCAGTTAAAGGCATGAACACTTGGATGTCGTAATGCTTTTCAGCCCTCAGTTAAAGGCATGAACACTGTGGTGTGATACATTTATTCCCTCAGGTAATGGCATGAACACAGTATTGTCGCAATGCTCATTTGTTCTCAGTTAAAGGCATGCACAGTCTGGTGTGATGCTTGTCTGCCCGCAGTTAAAGGCATGAACACTGTGGGATCGTGATGCTCTTTTGTCTTCAGTTAATGGTATGAACACTGCGGTGTCGTAGTGCTCTTATGACCTCAGCTAAAGGCATGAACACTGTGGTGTCGTAATGCTCTTTTGTCCTCAGTTAAAGGCATGAACACTGTGGTGTTGTGATGCTCTTTTGTCCTCAGTTAAAGGCATGTACACTGTTGTATCGTAATGCTTTTTTGTCCTCAGTTAACGGCATGAACACTCTAGTGTCGTAATGCTCTTTTGTTCTCAATTAGAGGCATGATTACCATGGTGTCGTAATGCTTTTCTGCGCTCAGTTAAAGGCATGAACCCTGTGGTGTCGGATTGTTCTTTTGTCCTCAGTTAAAGGCATGAACACTTTGGTGTCGTAATTGTCTTTTGTCCTCAGTTGAAGGCATGAATTCTGTGGTGTCGTATTACTTTTCTGCCCTTAGTTAAAGGCATGAACACTTCGGTGTCATAATGCTCTTCTGTCTTCAGTTAAAGGCATGAACACTGTGGTGTCGTAATGTTCTTTTGTTCTCAGTTAAAGTAATGAACACTGTGGTTTCGTGATGCTTTTCTGTTCTCAGTTGAAGGCATGAACACTGTGGTGTCAAACCGCTCTTCTGTCCTCAGGTAAAGGCATGAACACTGTGGTGTCGTAATGCTCACTTGTCCTCGGTCTAAGGCATGAACACTGCTGTCGTAATGCCTTTCTGCCCTCAGTTAAAGGCATGAGCACTGTGATGTCGTAATGCTTTTCTGCCCTCAGTTAACGGCATGAACACTGTGGTGTCGTAATGCTCTTTTGTCCTCAGTCAAAGGATTGAACACTGTGGTGTGATGATTTTCTGCTCTCAGTTAAAGGCATGAACATTGTGGTGTCGAAGTGCTCTTTTGTCCTCTGTTGAAGGTATGACTACTGCGGTGTCGTAACGCTCTTTCGTTCTCAGGTAAAGGCATGAACACTGTGGTGTCGAAATGTTTTTGTGTGCTCAGTTAAAAGCATGAACACTGTGGTGTCGTAATGTTTTTCTGCCGTCAGTTAAGGGCATGAACAGTGAGGTGTCGTAATGCTCTTATGTCCTCAGTTAAAGGCATGGACACTGGGGTGTCGTAATGCTTTTCTGCCCTCAGTTGAAGACATGAACACTGTGGTGTGATACATTTCTTCCCATAGTCAAAGGCATGAACACAGTGGTGTCGTAATGCTCTTTTGGTCTCAGTTAAAGGCATGCACACTGTGGTGTGATGCTTGTCTGCCCTCAGTTAAAGGCATGAACAATGTGGTGTCGTGATGCTCTTTTGTCTTCAGTTAGTGGCATGAATACTGCGGTGTCGTAATGCTTTTTATGACCTCAGTTAAAGGCATGAACATTGTGGTGTCGTAATGCTCTTTTGTCCTCAGTAAAAGGCATGAACACTGTGATGTCGTAATGCCTTCTGCCCTCAGTTAAAGGCATGAACACTGCGGGGTCGTAATGCTTTCTTGTCCTAAATTGAAGGCATGAACACTGTAGTGTCGTAATGTTTTTTTGTCCTCAGTTAAAGGCATGAACACTGTGGATGTCTTAATGCTCTTTTGTCCTCTGGTAAAGGCACGAACACTGTGGTGTCGTAATGCTTTTTTGTCCTTAGTTGAAGGCATGAACACTGTGGTGTCGTAATGCCTTTCTGCCCTTAGTTAAAGGCATGAACACTGCGGTGTAGTGATGCTCTCTTGTCCTAAATTAAAGGCATGAACACTGTGGTGTAGTAATGCTCTTTAGTCCTCAGTTAATAACATGAACACTGCGCTATCGTAATGCTATTATGTTCTCAGTTAAGGGCATGAACAATGGGGTGTCGTAATGCTTTTCTGCCCTCAGTTAAAGGCATGAACACTGTGGTGTGATGCATTTTTGACCTCAGCTTAAGGCATGAACACTGTGTTTTCGTAATGCTCTTTTGTCCTTAGTTAAAGTCATGAAAACTGTAGTTTAGTAATGCTCTTTTGTCCTCAGGTAAAGGCATGAACACTGTGGTGTCGTAATGCTTCTCTGGCCTCAGTTAAAGGCATGGACACTGTGGTATCTTAATGCTCTTATGACCTCACTTAAAGGCATGAACACTATGGTGTCGTAATGCTCTTCTGTCTTCAGTGAAAGGCATGAACACTGTGGTGTCGTACTGGTTTTCTGCTCTTAGGCAAAGGCATGAACACTGTGGTGTTGTAATGCTCTTTTTTCTCAGTAAAAGCTATGAACACTGTGGTGTCGTAATGCTCCTTTGTCCTCAGTCAAAGGCATGAACACAGTGGTTTCGTAGTGCTCCTTTGTCCTCGATCGAAGTCATGAACAGTGTGGTGTCGTAATGCTCTTGTCTCCTAAGTCAAAAGCATGAACACTGGGTATCGTAATGCTCTCCTGCTTTCAGTCAGAGGCATGAGAACTGTACTGTTGTAATGCTCTTCGTTTTCATTAAAGGCATGAACACTCTGGTGTGAGGCGTTTCTGCCCTCAGTCAATGGCATTAACAGTGTGATGTCGTAATGCTCCTCTGTTCTCAGTTAAAGGCATGGACACTGGGGTGTCGTAAGGCTCTTTTGTCCCCAGCTTAAGGCATGGGCACTGTTGTGTCGTGATGCTCTTCTGTCTTCAGTTATTGGCATGAACACTGCGGTGTCGTAATGCTCTTATGTCCTCAGTTAATGACATGAACACTGCGGTATCGTAATGCTCTTATGTCCTCAGTTAAAGGCATGAACACTTGGATGTCGTAATGCTTTTCGGCCCTCAGTTAAAGGCATGAACACTGTGGTGTGATACATTTATTCCCTCAGGTAAAGGCATGAACACAGTATTGTCGCAATGCTCATTTGTTCTCAGTTAAAGGCATGCACAGTCTGGTGTGATGCTTGTCTGCCCGCAGTTAAAGGCATGAACACTTTGGGATCGTGATGCTCTTTTGTCTTCAGTTAATGGTATGAACACTGCGGTGTCGTAGTGCTCTTATGACCTCAGCTAAAGGCATGAACATTGTGG
>SDVV010002341.1:0-23253 GCA_016164225.1 Gammarus roeselii | reverse complement strand
TTTTCAGCGCATCGTCTAAGGATATATACCATAACTGTAATTACATCGTTGATGGTTATATTCAATTTAATCGATCTACAAATAAGCTTAAACATTTATAAGCAAATCACATGCGATGTGACAGTCGGTCATATTATGACTGCATATATATCAAATGAAAAGAAAATCGTGGGGAATGCTGTAGATAAAACAATTGGAAAAAATAACCAAAAACTAATTGAATCTACGCTACGTGTAAATTGATCAACAGCGAGCAACGTAGAAATTATATCATGATTAAAAAATTCATCAGGAACGTGTCCGGAAATTAACATTCGTGCAAGAAGAATATGTGTGTAGTCTTAACCATTTATATAACTTGTAAATTATTATGTAATTGTAATTATCAATAAAAAAAACTATAAAATGTATGTTTGTCATTACCCCAAAAACATTCAGAGGACACAGCATTGAAATGCATAAATGCAATGAGACATGTAATGAAGTTGCAACACCCCCCGAGCATTGAAATGCTAGTACCTTTATGAAAATATATAACCTATTAACTATCGAATAATCCGAAAAGCTGTCCGTCTGTCCGCTCACTGACTCCCGTTCCACCCGACGACCCCCGCTACCCGTTTTTGCGCGAACCACCGTACGCCCGCTTGAGTCAAAGGTTGCAGCATTGCGCCCTACCCCAGCCCACAGCTAATTAAGCCCTATCTAGTTCCTTCACATCCGCGCTTCCGTGTTATATATACTACTCACACCAGCTCTCCCATTAGTCTGCATCCGTCTCTCCAATAGTCTACACCAGCGCTCCAATTAGTCCGCACCCGCCTCTCCAATAGTTCACACCAGCGCTCTCATTAGTCCACACCCGCCTGTCCAATAGTCCAAGCTAGCGCTCCCATTAGTCCGCACCCGCCTCTCTAAAAGTGCACACCAGCGCTCCCATTAGTCGGCACCAGCCTCTCCAATAGTCCACACCAGCGTTCCCAATAGTGCCCACGAGGCCTTTCAGCAGTTCACATCAGCCCTCTCATATGTCTACCCCAGATCTTCCACTAGTCCACACTTGCCCTGCCATCAGTTTACATCAGCATTCTTATCAGTCCTCAATAGACTTCCTATCAGTCCCCTCCAGAGTTAACATAAGTACATACCAGTTCCCGCATCAGTCCATAACCGCAAACTCAGCAGTTCACAACAAGGCTACAATCAGTCCACACCAGCGCTCCCATCAACCCACAGCATAACTGTAATAAGTCCACATCAGCGCTCACATCAGTCCCACTAAAGCTCCCATTTCACTGCATCCCAATCTATCCACACCAGCGCTTCGTTCTGTCATTGACTGCGCTCCTAGTTGACCGCCGCCGTTGAACCCATCTCGTCCATCGCCCAGCAACAGAGTTTACATCTTGTCCTCCCCAGCAAAAAAAAAACATGATCTCGCGTGACGCGACGGTGGTTTTTACAAGATGCGACTGCCCTCAACACAAAATACATCTGCATTTGTTCCTTGTTCTGTTTGCGTTGGAAAACAACTGGGCAGATCTTTATCAAATTAAACGCAGTTCAAGTGAGTTGGTTGAATAAGATGGTGACAAGGAAAAGATGCGACCTGAACTACTGTTAGGAAAAGAGGACAGGGAAAGGAGAACATGTGTTGCACCGCTGTGATGAAAGACATAGGAGCGTCTCTGGGTACAGCCGAGGGACTAGGACCTGTGCTGGGGTCAGTGAAGGAAGTAGCAGTAATGGTGATACCATTTAGGGAGGAAATGAGAAAGGGATCTGTCTCTGAGGTGAGAGGAAAGGCATGCAGAAAGCAAAATAAATTTATATTTTAGGGAAGGAGGAGAATCAAATGGTGTTGGCGGACGGAGATGCGCGAAGCAAAGTCACATGAATGGGAATATTGAAAAAAATAGTTTGAAATAATAGACAGTTTGTGTGAGTTGAGTTCGTGTTATGTTGTTTAGCTCTGTGATTGTCATTTTGTGTTGTTTGTTGAGGGGTCTTACGTCTGTTGGTATTTGTTAATTGGAGGTCTTGTTCTATGCGGTGACTTAGTGGGGCGATTTCTATCGGACTGTTTCTTGTTGTCTTGACTTTATCGCTAGCAGTAAAGTTCACAAATGTTTTGCTCTTTGTTACAAGAATATATGTGATTAGAAAAAGTACACTTTCCTTCGCACATATTTTCTGCCATTTGAGGAGGCTTTTTTGAACAAATGACGTAATCTTCCCTTAGCTGCTGCACCTTTTGCCGCTGCAGCCGCTGTTGCAGCTGTAGTCGCTGATTACGCTACTGTCGCTGTTGCCACTGCTGTTGCTGCTGCTGCAGTAACTGCTGCCGTTACTGATGTTGCTGCAACTGCTGCAGCTGCTCCCTCATCGGCACTGCTGCCACTGTATTACTGCTGCTGCTACCGCTGCCGCTCCCGCGGCTGCTAATGTTATTGCTGCTGCTGTTGCCGCTGCTGCGGCTGATGTCACTGCTGCTCTCGCTGCTCCCACTGCCGCTGCTGGTTCCACTGTTGATACTGCTGCCGCTGCTACCACTGCTGCTGTTACCATAATCGCTGTTAGTGCTGATGCTGCCGTTGTTGCTGCTGTCGTGTGCTGCTGACACCGTTGCTGCTGCTCACATGTCGTTGCTGCTTCTGCTACAAAATTTGCGTCTTCTGCAGTTGCGGCAGCTGCTGCCCCTGCGGCCGATGTGCTGTTGTTGATCTGCACTGCGCGGATCTGTCCATCGCTGCATTTGCTGCGGGGCTGTTGCTACTGCTGCTGCCGTTGGTATTACTTCCGTAGCGTCACCGTCACCACCGCTACTACCACCGTCGGTACTGTTGCTGCTGCGGCTGACATCACTTCTGCCACCGCTGCTGCCACCACCGCTGCTACTCATGTCACCGTGCCGATGCCGTTCACCGTCGCCGTTGCTTCTCTATGGCGCCTCTGCTACTGGTGTCGTTGTTGTCGTTGCCGCTGTTGCAGTCACCGCAGATCAGTTCTTAACTATTTTCGTTATATTCATGAATAATTTTTGATTAATAACATTCATATTCTTGAGCCAAATTTATCACAAATCACCTGAGCCATGTTGTAAAGAATATAGTGTACATTGTACCATTACATAAGTTAGGTCAATACACGAAGTCCACATATATGCAAAATTACCTCCGTCAGTTATATCTCTATATCCTACAAAAAATCCACATTCAAACTGAAATCGTTGTGGGCTACACCCAAGGCGTATTACACCACTGAGTGATGTTATGCCCCCTTGTATCGGCGTGGTTGACGTTTATTTCGGTCGCTGCACTGCAACAACAGTTGCTGTTTATGCAGGCTGCTGTTACATTTGTTCAGAGGCTTCTCATTAATAAATCATCAGTTCAACTAGGAAACAACATCAAAAGATAGAAATTATGGGAACTTGCCTTGCAATTGTTGTAACCTCACGGATTGTTCTTACATTGTCCCGTCGTCTGGTACTAGAAATGATATGAAAATGTAAATGTCCGAGGCAACAACGATTAAACACACCACGTGCTTGTCAGTCCTGCACGGATAGATATAATATTCGAATCATATACATCATATAGTGCTGCCAAGAGTTGCTTAAAAGCTGTAACGAAATGTGATACAAGTACTAGACACATATAAAAAGTGCAATTGTTCTTGTATTGTGGAAAATATGGCACAACCAGGTTCTTGTATTCTGGCACAACCAAGAGCAACCGTTCTACCTTCGACGTATAAGTAAATTCTACTGAATACTATCTAATCATAGCCGCTCTCGTTAGAAGCCATTGCTGCAACTGGAGGGAGCCGCAGCAAGATTATGGACGTAATTGAACTAATTTGCAACGCTGCAGTCGGTTGGGTGTTTTGACTGACCAAACTAGAAGGAAGGCACGTGACACGCGTGGTGAACGATATTCTTAGCGAATCCGTCGCAACCGCTGAACGAATTTAAGCCACTGAACGAAGTGTAACTATCTCTCACATCACTTCGTATGACTAATTTATCCTAGTCAAATCGACTAGGTCAATTTTCTGATTGCAGCATCATCATAGCAATTGACAAAGCTTACATACATTATTTCAAATTTCTGTCGAAATGGTTGACAAAGAAAGGAACAATCGACAAGAACTATGCCAATTAGTTCAGTGAATGGTTATTCTCTGGTTAATCTGACAATTTTACCATGGGATACAGATAGTTTTTTTCAGTGGAATTTATGTTTTGTCCTTTGAACTTTACCAATTACGCTCCTGAAATGCCAACATTTTGATTTTCTGCGTGCTAAAGTTAGCAGACTGGGCCAGGGATGAAAAAGAAACATGGTAGATCAGATCCAAGAAAATCATTCATTGCATTCATTCAGATTGAATGTTAATAATGATGAACAGTTGACACAAACCAATATTGACTTAACGGACAATTCACATGAAAATAAACGCTGACCACGGGAACGATTAGCGTAGATACGGCCCTTCCTGCGCTCATCGAAAAAAAAATCTGATGTGGTGTTCAGCGCATATTTCTATGAGGAAGTTTGACGAGGCTATAACAAAATTGGACGATATCGATTACTTATTCTTACTTAGGTTTTCAGTTTTTCCTTGTTCAATCTCAATTCTGTTGTCAGGAGGTTCATTGAAACGTTTGTTCTCCAGCAATTACATTATGCAAGAAATATCCCAATGAATGAAATTGATAGAAATTTCACCGTTCTACGTGTAGTTAAGTGTTACTCTCATTCTAAACTTTCAATTTTAGCTATGTTCTGACGATCATCTCAAATTTAAATTCAAACAGTTGTTCAGTGTGGCCAGTTATCCTTTTGCGTGGTTTTCCGTTACATATGTCATGATTGTTTCTATAGCATTAGTTCAATTCATCTTAAAATTGTTGTCGTATCTCACATGCCCAGTTTGTTTAATCAATTTTTTAATAGTGCCATAAAACATCCGTTTGACATAAATAGTGTTTTTTAATCAAATATCTGTCACTTATATGTTTCACCTACATATATGCATGTTGTGTATCTAGAACAATGTTTCCTTCCACCATTCTGACGATGTGTTGTTAGTGAACATGTCATATACACTCGCATCAGTTAGGCCTATAGCATCCTAGGCCGCCTCGCGTCGACGGAAAAGACAAAACAAACGCCAAGTTCGCCTCACTTAATGAATTGTATTCAAAGCGCACACGCCTCAAAGAAGGTGGGCAGGGAACAGAGCAGGGTCTTGTAAACTACACCATAACTTGTTATCTACATCATTTCACTTATATTCAATTACAGAGGTGGTTTTTGATGATCTAGACGAATGTTGGATGGTTTCAACTTTAACTGGTCTCGACTCGTGAACAACCAAAAAAAAATTATAATTCTTTTCCTTTAAAATCCATTGCATGTTGCGCGTGAATTTGAACTTGAACAAAAAAAATCCTTAATCTCTACACCCAATCATTGCACAAAATGGAGAGATATTGTACGGGAATATTTGGTCTATACCCTTAGGAAATCATTTCTTAGTGCCGTGGATGTCCATAATAGGGTCCATGAGTAGCGTTCTTTCGGCAAGGCAATCCCCAATGAATCCTATTCTAGATAAGGCGTACAAGATTGCATTTGAATGACCAATCAACCAAAAGATAGATTAAATCTGCTAGCGAATGGACTGTATATAGAACAAATTTGAGCGGCTCCAAATATGACAAATGATATTTGGTAGGTAACGAACAGCCCCTTACCTGTTTTTAGGTGCTCATGACCAGTCCATCAACTGTGTGGGACTATGAAAACATATTTCAACAGGTAATTTTTACATTACAACATTCGACCAAACGTGTTTACAATGGACGTCTTAAAGTGCTAAAATAAACAATTATAACTGTCGATACGACATCACAGAAAAAAAATTAGCCTTGCGTTCAACGTTGTGTGAATATTAGGTACGATTTTATTGGAAGCTTCAGCAGTTGTCAATATAATGACAATCTACAAATATTCAAGGTTTTTATTTAATATAATACGACAGTTTAGATTTGCTGACAAGGAGAAAATCTTTGAGGATGACTTCTACAATTGTATAATATGGCAACAATCTGAAAATGCTTTGACAATATTCAAAATTCCATGCCATTCGTGAATAAAATTTCTATCCACAAAAAAAGTTTAATTTCGCCACTGCGTGTGAAATTTAGGAAATTAGGATCTGAACAGCATCACGTATGTTGTGTAGAGAGGGATTATCAGGATCTGAACAGCATCACGTATGTTGTGTAGAGAAGAATTATTAGGATATGAAAAGTATCACGTATGTTGTTTAGAGAGGGATTATCAGGATATGAACAGCATCACGTATGTTGTGTAAAGAGGGATTATTAGGATATGAACAGCATCACGTATGTTGTGTAGAGGGGGATTATTATGACATGAAAAGCATCACGTATGTTGTGTAGAGAGGAATTATTAGCATATGAACAGCATCACGTATGTTGTGTAAAGAGGGATTATTAGGATATGAATAGCGTCACGTATGTTGTGTAGAGAGGTATTATTAGGATATGAACAGCATCACGTATGTTGTGTAAAGAGGGATTATTAGGATATGAACAGCATCACGTATGTTGTGTAGAAGGGGATTATTATGACATGAAAAGCATCACGTATGTTGTGTAGAGAGGAATTATTAGGATATGAACAACATCACGTATGTTGCGTAAAGAGGGATTATTAGGATATGAATAGCGTCACGTATGTTGTGTAGAGAGGTATTATTAGGATATGAACAGCATCACGTGTTTTGCGCAAGATGGATTATTAGGATATGAACGGCATTACGTATGTTGTGTAGAGAGGGATTATTAGGATATGAACAGCATCACGTCTGTTGTGTAGAGAGGGATTACTAAGATATGAAAAGCATCACGTATGTTGTGTAGAGAGGAATTATTATGATATGAACAGCATCACGTATGTTGTGTAGAGATGGATTATTTGCATATGAACAGCATCACGGATGTTGTGTAAAGAAGGGTTATTAGAAAATGAACAGCATCACGTATGTTGTGTAGAGAGGGATTATTAGGATATGAACAGCATCACGTATATTGTGTAGATATGGAGTAGTAGGATATGAACAGCATCACATATATTGTGTAAAGAGGGATTTTTAGGATATGAACAGCATCACGTATGTTGTGTAATGAGGGATTATTAGGATATGAACAGCATCACGTATGTTGTGTAGAGAGGTATTATTAGGATATGAACAGCCTCACGTATGTTGTGTAGAGAGGGATTATTAAGATATGAACATCATCACGGATGTTGTGTAGAGAGGGATTTGTCGAGATATGCTGAGACGATAGCTGTTGTTTCTGCAACTTTCCTAGACAGACTAAAGTTTACCGTTTTTCTGGAATTACCGAGGATTTTTTTTGGCGCAGTAGGAGTGGGTGTAATAAAAGTTTTAGCAATAATAGATCAGTAATTACAACATACATTGGCATAGTAGTACAATACTCATAGTTGACTTAACCATTGTGCAACTCATGTATGGTAGTCATGCAAAAAATTAGAACACAGTTAAAAAATTACAGCACACAATATAGAAAAAAAATGAATGAACATATCTTGATCGCACATATGAGTACCGCAATTCACTCCGTCGCTTATACAAAAATGACGAAGCGATCGGATTACTAGTTAAAATTGCAATGATAATTTTCTTACCATATTTTCGGCTAAACGAAACAGCACTGTGTGGTGAAGCAGCTGTTTTTCAGCAAGAAAATCTGCTCCCTGACATCGACCGAGGGATTTGCACCGCAAGTCTAACGGCGTCAAGGAAACTCACCGTCAGTATCCATATGCTATACTGGAAGAATTTTTCCACGTTGCATTGCAATATATTGGATAACAATATATAATTCGGATAACAATATAATTTTAAGTTTCAGAATTCGTCCATACTACTAAGTGCGACAAGACTGAACTTCATATCAGTCCATAAAGTATACATAGGACCCACCGGTCGTAGATGAAAACTAATATAAAAATGAGTTCGTTTCTTTACATTGAGTCCCACTGCATATTTTCTGCGCCTACTTTTTCAGCACATTGCAAAACAAAATTCTTCCTCTGACTCACAATAACCTCGTCAACTGCTGGAACAGCTTCTTAACTTTATTTGATGTCTGTCATTTTGTTAGTAACAGTCAAAGATTTTAAACAGAAAACGCTTCCAATGGGATTTGACATCGCGAAACAAAAGCTATCCAGGTTTCAGCACCTTCTGGATAAAATCAGATACATAAAACACGAAAACAATGAATGATCGACTATCAGAAAAAAACACAGCGAATAAGGCACCACAAAGTTGGAGTAGGCAATTTGTGTTATGCGTGAGTTCATCCTGTAAAACGGTCTTCGCGACGAATGGGAATGCAATGTAAATTCATTGTCTCCGAATATGGGAGGTCATACGAGGATAAATTAATTCGAATGTAGGTAATGCTCCTTACTGAACCCGCTGGTTTGTTATCAACGACGCTCCTGTTTAAATAGCTGTAGAGTTGAAATGAATTCTTAAATCTATAGCAAATGTTTTTCTTTACCTCCAATGAAGAACGGGTGATTCTCTGCTCCAGAAGCTGGTAATTCGTGGTTTCCTATTCGTCTATCGAATTCGCATAACCAATAAAATAATGACTTGACTATGAAAGAAAAAATGAAAGAAAGTTATATCCTATGTCGTGAGACTTTGTCTGTAAATTCAACCTGATGTCTATAGAATTTTGCCCGAGCCTGCTCGACTAAATTCAAACAACCGGGTCCTTCCATGTTAAAAACATTTGTGGTCAACATCCAACTAACAGAATTTGGTGAGTTACTTATGACGTTGATGTCGATTTTTCTATAAATATTTTATTGTGCAGAACAAATAATCATTCGTTATATTTGCAATCTTTTATATTTATTTTGAAGAATGCTGCTTACACTCAGAGAGAAGGTACAAGGTTACTCACACTTCTGATGCCAGATTTACAGATGCACACATTGCTAGAAACAGTCGGGGATGCGTACAGAAGTCCCTCTGTTGTACACTACGCAAAATAATCTGCCAGTGTTTGAGGGATCATTCAAACATTTGCAAATACAAAGACAAGTATTCACTAATACTTCTGAGCCCGTAGGACACAATACCACATTAACAAATATTCATGACAGAACTTTAACTCATCAGATAATATTCGAAAATTGTTCTCCACTAACGGTTGGTCAACAATTGCTTCTGAAAAAAAAAATTCCACACGCACTTCCCCAAATACAGTCTGTAGATAGTAATAATTTCTAGAATGCACGTTGTTAGTGAAACAAAATCCTGCAGTGAGAAGCAAAATACAAGATTTTTTGTTCTCTTCCTCTCATTGCTAAGAATATAAGCGTCCGAGCCTGAGAAAACGCCCCACTTTCACGATAAACGAGCTGCGGCGATTAAAATAACATTTTCTCCATTGTTAGGTCCGGAATTTCATCTAAACGGTCATCAAAGAAGTGCAACAGAAAACGCTATTAGTATTTTTTTTGTAGCTGCAGCAAATCTTTAGGAGGACTGCCAAATACTTACATATGTTTGGAACAGCTACAAAAGCTTTAGTTATGGAAGAGGAGAGGTCTCTACGATGTGAAGTTGGGAAATACCTGAACAAAAGAATGCTATTGCGTTGTTAGTTTGGCATTTAGAGGCAACTATAACCGTGCGTTCATAAATATTGAGAGCTGTGGGTATAAGAATTAACAACAGCTATTCTTTCCAACAACGAGAAAGAAAATAAAACAATATTTTTTAGGTCAATATACCCTTGGATTAGGAAGCCACGTAGGCTCTGTGTAATCAGAAGTCAGAAGTGATGGGAAAAATAAATGAGAACCCATTGATTTGGAAGGAATTGCAACTCGATGTTTTCAATGTTATGCGAGCATTACGAGCGTGAAGTTATCTGGACACATTCGACCACATTCGAGCTCACCGCAGAAAATCAGGAAATGTCCGTTATTTAATGAAGAGGGGGAGAGGGGAGGGGAGATGAGGGAGAGGGGGAATGGGTTTCAGATTGAGCGAATCAGGCGCTTCTGCAACTATTCGAAGAAGTATAAAGAGTTCAATCTACCGTTCTTAGACGTCCGAATAGGGATGCCGTCATCGTTGACTATCATCTACTTCTTTTACCGTAAACAAACTAAATATCTCAATTTTAACTTGAGTGAAGTGGTTGAGGCATTTATAGCCGGTATTCCACAAATTAGACATTTTGATGCTCAATCTCCCATTCACTGATCTTGGCCGTTCAAAAGGGGACGACGACCCCCAGCCGTGATAGTTTATCCATTTCCTACTCATTTTGTGTGGGCATTGGGATTTCTAATGGAATCGTTGCATTCAGAAGCAACGTTAGTCCTCTGGTTAAAAAGGAAGTAGCGTTCAATTGATCAACTTTTTTTTTCAATTTGTGTGAAATTTCGTCGTTTTTCATTAGTGAAACCTTTTTTTCATCATACCTTTACAGCTAACCAAATAAAAACTCACAAGCGGAATCTTGTAGACTGAAAATGTGTGTCCACTCCATCGGAATAAAGAATGCACAGCATGGCAAGGGTCACTCGTTCTTTGCCTAATTCCACTGTACAAGTCTATCGACTCTGCACCGCCCTGTAATTGGGTGCTAGCCAGTCCTTGTGCGCCGCCTGCCTGTAAACCCTCATCTGCTCTGTTTGCCCTGTTTCATTAGCATAAACACTGACGATCGGCGCACGGGATTGTAGCGGCGACAAGGTGACGACACCGGCACAAAAGGTTGCAGGAAACACTGCCTCTGAGGACAATGCAAAGAGGCGTCCGATTAAAGGATTAAAAGGAAATATTCTCACTATCTAATTTTTGACCAATTTATTTTCGGAGGCATCATGATACTCTGGAATGAATATCCGTTAAGTAAAGCACATAACCTAATCGATAAATGTCTTTACTCTACGCATAACCTGATTGTAAAACTCAATATATGTTACCAATTTTATTTTTGATTATATAAATTGCTGGTTGTAACTTTATAAGAGAAATTCCAGAAATTTCGCTTCATTTCAATGTTTTTGTTCAGTGGTGACTAGGTCCGTAGGTCTCTTGTTCTAAATGTCGCAAAATTTAATCGGATCAAATCAAGTAAAAATTGAGTACCATTGGGTGGAATAGGACGCAATGATATGGGCAGCGAGGGATGATGGACGGATAAACAGTATCAGGTTTAGCGCTATCAACGGAAGAAGCAAACATTCATTTTCTTATCGGGCTTGTTCCTCGGATGCACGAAACAAGTACCACAGCTGATCCACACAGACGATCGTGACGGCTCAGCGTGTTGAACGCCCAGGCAATGTCCTCACCCCTTGCATATGTTACTGTTGACTGGTTTCTGACTTTTCTAAACATGAATTAGCTTTCATCCGAGCTTGAGAAAGGTGTCGGAACATTATACAAGTCTCGATTGTATTGAGTTTTGCGGAAGAAAACTGCAAGGATTACTAATACTTCATTGAATATCGGTAGTTTACGGGATTGTGAAAAAATAGGTTAGAAATTTAATAATTTTCAGCGGTTATGTTTTCAATGTCATTTGTTCGATGAAGTGAATTAAACATCGTCTATCAGATACATATTAGGAAAAATCGTCTTATTGTTGATACGCATGACAATCTAAACAAGTTTATCACATTAATGTTTTTTCAACCCCATTTCCAGCGCACACAGATATAGAAGAATTTTTTTCCTAATCAATTAACATTCAGACAAAAAGATCTGAGAAATAAACTATCACTTTATCAGCGTATTGACATAGCAGCTTAATCACCGTTTCCAAAAGTAGTACATACATCGTCTAATAAGGGCTTCATGATAGCAACTAAACACTGAACACGGATTGCTATTTTCAAAGCTACTTTTTTATACAGCTACTCATACAACCGTTTCAGTCATAGCAGGTGCAATAGATATTTTGTCTACTCCCTCTTGATATGCCTTTGCATCAAGCGACAAAAAACAGATCAGTTAACTTAAATGTTTTTATTTTTAGCTACAATCATTTACTGAGCCACCGACGTAACAGCTTCTCTCGTTACACAAACTGTCAAATGCATTAATGTATTTGAAAAAGACTACAGATGCGTCTCAACTTGTAATGGCGACCCTTGATGTAGGCGCTACATTCGTTCTAAGGAAGATTGCTGTTGTTGTTGTTGATGAAAATCAGATCCACAAGGAAATAGGGATAATTCCGTAATGTAATGTGCGTTCTCGGACGTTATATATTTACGTTTGTACTTAAAATAGACCTTGTACCTAAAATCGACCAAATCAAACTTGAAATAAACACACTTTGGCAGACCCAACCTGACACAACCTAGTTGGCAGCTTAATGTGACCCCGCACAAAGTGCGGGAGGTAAAACAGTTGGCTTTAACTGAACAGTTTCGATGACTCACAGTCCATTGCAGATCGGCCAATATAGTTTATTTCCTTGATGAAAATTTCATCAGATAAACACGGTCAGCTTGAACATTTAGTAAGGGAAACGAACATTCAACTGCAAGAAAATGATTGTCGAAGATAAATAAACTATCTTGGAAGTTTCGAGGATAATCGAGCTGGGGGTATTTTGTCGATTTCAATTAACCCTTTGGCGTTCCAATTTGATGGTGCTACAGTTGGCTGCTACCAAACATTTCAAGTTATTATATATCGTCCTTCACTTCAACACGTTACAGTCCTCTTGATGCAATGCTCATCATTGTTAGACTATATGATCAATCTCAATATCTCCAACAACATTTACATCTCTTCGCTGCTAAGGCGAAGTTTAACACAGAAGTCATGCATTGTAGATCTGATCCACGTCCACCCTCAAGGACCTTGTTTTGTTTAAGTCGAGGATACGCTCGAGAATACGCATGCTTTTTAATATATACATTTAACGTACCTCCAACCATTAACATCAAAAAAGAGAAGAAACAAATATACAAAATAACCTGTCGTTAAAAAATAATTACACCGCAAATTTTCTCTGAGCAAAACTAGTGGCGACCGTCGAGATCATAAAACCGATACATTGCACAGATAACGTCACAGTGCAAGCCCAAATACTCACAGACTATGTTCTGACATGTCTGAACGCTGTGTCATCAATGAACACAAGAACAATGAAAAGCATGCCGGTTAATTGAATCATACAAAAAAAAATTGCAAGTAAAATTACACGTAAAAAATAACTCGGACGCAGAGCAAAACGAAGCATCACTTGGTTAGAACTATTTCGAACTAAAAATAGAAGAGTGGAACGAGAAGTCAGCTGGGCTAAAACAAGATACCATCATGAAGAATTAGAAAAGTGCAGAAACAATCAAAAAGAAACGTGGAATTTACTGAAAAGAATTGTTCTCTACTAAAAAAGATCACCTCGACTACTAATCTGAATCGTCAGGCAACTTTTGAGAAGTTTAACAACCTCTACGCTGGAGTTGGGAATCATGTTTTTGAAGAGGTTACCCAGAAAGCATATCAAGGATTACAGAGCGACGCATCAGATACATGGAGTCCAAAAGCTTTTGATCGAGATAGTGACGAGGCAGCAAAAGTCAAATGGAAACCAAAGCAAGTATCGCAACACGAAGTGAAACGAGCTGTATTTGCCCTGAAGAACACACATTCCACAGGAATAGACGGTTTAGCCCTACAATTTCTGAAAGACAGAGAAATAGTTACCTTGCCCTATATTAGCACAGCTATCAATCCCTCTACAGCATGGGAAACTTTTTCAGAGATCTGGAAGCATGCAATCATATAAACAATTCATAAACTTGAGGACAAGAATGAACCATCCAACTTTAGACCAATCAGTCTTCTTTCGTTCTTATCCAAAATTTTAGTAAAGGTAATATCTATCCAATTAATTGATTTCCTTGAATCGATCAAACTGTTCAATAACTGCCAATATGCTTATCGGCAGAAATTGTCAACTGAAGACGCACTTATGAGCATCACTGAAGATCTGTAACACAAATTTGATGACGGGCAGATATCTCTGCTCGTAATGCTAGACTTATCGAAAGCATTCGACAGTGTTAAACGTAAACTTTTTTTCGCCAAGCTCCGTAGCATAGGAATAGATCCTACTTGGTTCAAAAGTTATCTCATGAATCGGCAACAATCAGTTAAACTTGATAACGCAACTATGTCAAATCCGACCACAGTCAACCTTGGGGTCACTCAAGGTTCGATACTTGGCCCTCTGTTGTTCCTGGTTTTTGTAAATGGCATCGACTGTATATTATAAAAAAAATCAAGCAAAAATGGTAATGTACGCCGATGATGTTCAATTATTGCTTTCACGGGAACCGTCAGACCTAAATGACTTGAAGGGCGACTCTGAAACAGTCGTAAGTAATCTGAAATCTTGGTATGATATAAATGGACTCAAGCTCAACTCGCAAAAAACGAAATGCATCTTGTTCGGCTCGAGCTCAAAAAGGAAAGCAGTTCCAATGAATTTCTCGATCAGGATAGGCAAATCTGACATTCATGTTGAAGACAAAGTTATAAGTTTGGGAGTATGGTTTGATCTCGTTCTTTCCTTCAAACACCTCGTAACTACTCTGTGTTCCAAGTTAAACGGAACACTTTTGTTCCTAAGCTCCGCAAAAATGAAATGATTTCCAAATCAAGATTACTGATTGTCCACGCTTTAGTATTTACTCACATCAACTATTGTCTGTCAATTTGGGGTAAATGCAACAAAACTCAATGAAAGAAAGTGAAACGTTGTATTAACTTTGCGGCAGGAATAACATGCGATGGTAACCAAAGAAAACGTGACCACGCAAGTCCTGTCCTCGTAAAATTACAGTGGCTCAATATCGACAACAAACTGGTACTCCTTGAGTCGACAGCTCCAAGCACATATATTCTCGAGGTAAAACGAACAATCGATTCACAAGAACATCTATTATCCGATCAATTTGAAACCGTAACTTTGCCTACAGATTTAGGATAAATACATAATCCCAATAACTAGAAAAGGCATTCTCTTCATGAATTTGTTCGTAAATACCACCACCACAACATTCAATACTGAACCCCATCTGATTGTCGATCATTTAATCATTTTCTGGCGGTCATGAAGTGTGTATATTGTATATTCAGTGTTATGTATGCATTTTATGTAACTTATGTATGACCTATGTCGCCTATTCACCCTTCCGATATTCATATATTGTTTATGGATACATGAATGGATACGTAATATTTCCGTCGCTCCATATTACGATAATATTCATAAATGTCGAGATCGTTTACGGAACTGTACCGTTATTATTCTAGTCCTTATCACATAATGATGAAATCCAGGAATAATATTGCACAATATTTGTTAATGTTTTTTCAACGTAGCTATACGACGTAACAATATTGATTTCCTTATCCTTATGATTTATATAACGCTGTCGTGATGCGTTTTCATCCACCGCATTAATGCTTTACTGCAACGTAACGGTAAATATATAAGTCACTTTACTGCTAGATCACACGTTGAAGCATTTCAATCCGCGATGATGTATATATGTATCAGATGACTTTCATAATTGGAGCATTATATACATTTGCTTCTATGCTGTGATATATATATATGGGTATTTTTTGTGACATACGAATGATTATAACAAGATGAAAGCGATTCCCCAACATGTGGTGATATTCCTGACGTTTCAATACAAAATGTTAATGTAAAAACTAGTTATTTCCTATGAGGCAATATTTATGCTTTCATACACGATGTCTCTAATATTTTTTATGTTACGTAATATTTATAATGATTTGCAAAGTCAGTTGTATTGGTCATATTACCCAGAAATTTGTATGAGTTATCACATTGTTTCTGTGATGAAGTAAAAAAAAATTACGTTTGAAATACATACTCTGCGAACAACGATTCTGCATAAAGCATCGAACAATTGAGAATTGTATGTACCTACTTCATGCATAATGTAAGTTTTTTCATTTTAAAGTGGGTCACAGCGTGGCTGTCACCTGACCCAGAGAAGTGGGACACTCTCTACTCAGACTGTAGCATCAGCATACGCTTGTAGGATCTAGGCCCGGCGATGTGTTCGAATATAGAATATTGACATCAAAACTTCAACATATTCAAGCCGTTCCTTACCCTGTTTCATCCTTGTTGATATCCTCGAAGAAAATATAAAACTGATTCCATGATGCTGATCGATGCGTACCATTTTTCTAACATTCATGAACCCCAACTTTTACAGTTCAAAATCCTCTTCGAATGTGATTGTCTACTCAAAAACCGCAATCAAATATTTGGATCTAATGTTACGAGTGTCTACTGATACTACTATTTGATATGAACGAATAGAGATAATGTTGGCTCAAAAATCATCTATGATATGACGTAAATATGTATATGAACTACTATGAAGTTACATATTTGATATGACACGTACAAATGGAAATATATTTCACGAGGAAACATTGAGTATATTTATTATATTTACCTGCTTGTTTTGATATCGTGTAGTTGTCTTCATGTCTGCGATGCGATGGGTACCTGCATTGTTATACCAAAGATCGTATAATTGGGTAGGATGAAATACTCCTTCAATAAATGCGGCCACCAAGCAGCCCTTGGTGTCCGCATTAAGCATTACTCAATTCCCATCTCAAGGATATAAAATGCCTTGGGGTGATTCGCGGTGTGCTCCGCTAGACTGTAACAGGGAATTTATCAGTTTTGTAAATAAAATTGTCGGCATTTATGACCAATACGTGCTAATCAACCTCAGGGGCAAATCAATTTCGAAGTTGAGAAATGCACAGTTTTCACATTTGAGCACAATAGAAACTCCAACTACTTGATGACAGAACAAACCTGACTGAATTGGACTAGCTACGGGATCTTTGAATGTTGACAAACAATGATCTCTGCGTGGAGAAGCCGAGTGAATGCTAGCTTTATAGATAATTCAATTAGGTTTTTCTTGTTTTATTCCACAATGTTTACTTATAGCAAATCGACATTTTCAATGTATACTGCACTCGAAAAATCCCATTTGGAATTTGAAATCCAATTATGTTTTTTTTAAGAAAATGACATGCGAAGCCTCTGTCTCTCCAGGTTGTGAACTCTTATAATAATAATGATAATGATATTATAGTCCTTATTGAAGGACTAGATGGTACAATAATGATTACAGAGATACAAGTTTGACAGAGCATTCCTAACAATAAATTAAATTACGCATCACACGAACATACATGGGAACATGATAAAGTAGGAATGAGAACATGACATAAACTCATAGGTTGAGTTAATGACCAACGTCCTTCGCTACACTTTATATCCCTATCACGCGAATATGAATATAACAAAGTTCAATGTTAGAGAGGTAAAGTACATAACCACCTCTCAGCCAGCCTATAAGGGACGCCTCCCAGCCTGACACCCACACACGTACAATGGGCCCACAACATGGGAAAGCAGATAGATATCGAACATTATTTCTATTAATATCGGGATCTTCCTGCACCAGCAGAATTCGGTCCAACCTCACTCTAATTGAAGAAAATTCGTAAACCTCACTATTGCATAGATTTTATAATACGCTCCTGGAAGTTATATGCACTTTTTCTAGCTCGTACCTTGAGACAGTCAACATCATACGCCGCCAATACAAAGCTAGCACTCGTTCTTCAAGGTACACCAATCGACCTTCGTCAAATATCCTTGTATACTACTCTCAGATTACTGATAGTGACTATCGTAAATTTACGCCGCAATGAGTTACAGTAGATAGGGTAGCAGAAGGTTTTAAAGAGCTGTGTTTCAACAGCTGTCATGCAGAAATTTAATTTTCTGCTAAGCTGATTGCCAACAGTGTTTAATTTCCGAAGTTGCTTGGGGATATCAGCATTGTCACACCGGTCGTTTGTTATTCAGTTACCTAAGTTGGGAAAACTGTCCTCATATTCCAACTGAGCACCATTTAACACATTATTCATTCGGAACTAAAACCTATGCATAGAGCGCAATTTTACTAGCATGCAAACAGATTTGCTGGTAATGTACTCAATATCTGGTGTTGCGGCTTCCGCCTTGCATATATTCAGCATAATACGAAGAGAATCCAGATGAGGGGCGTTAATACAGCGGTCGCCAATATGACACACAGTACGGCTAAGAGCTAGACGCTCGTGTAGGCTGTCTATATACACTTGGATGGACAGGATGGGCGAAAGAACTCCTCCCTTCCTTATTCCATTGGGGGTTAGGAATAGATTTGATGTTGTGCTTACCCCCCCGTACCGCACATTGTTGTTGTTCGTACCAGTATTTTAGTCATTTATCGAGGTGCACAGGCACCCCAATTTCAATTACTATTTTTAACAGTGTCTAATGATTACCGCGGTCAAATGCTTTTTTAGCATATAGAAAACACAGGTTACCTTTGCGAACCTCAACTGACAAAGAAATTGATAGTTTGTTTCAAGGTAAAATTATCCATTTCCGTTCCATGTTGAAGCTCAAAGCCAAATAGGTTTAAAGTTGTTTGGAGACATTTGCCAAGTTTGTTCCGAATCACACTTTCTAGTAGCTTCGATGCGGCAGTAGGAATTGATTTTTGTCTGTAATTGACGACATCTGTCGCACGTGTTGTCTTTATTTTTATAATAGGTTTTTCAATTGCATCCATGAATAGCTTTAGTAGGTAGTTAGACATAAGGCAGCTATTGAAAAAATAAACACACGGCAAGAAGGGATTGAACAGGACCATACCTAAAGACCTCTGCTGGTATACCATCCTTCCCAATAGCTTTTCCATTTTTTATTCTCTTAACCGCTGGTCTAAGCTCCCACATATTGACTTCATCATAATTATAATTGTTTTCCTAGTTAAGCGCCTCAATACCAATATTCGAGTCATCATCGTTGTTGACACTGTTCATTATTCCATCAAAGTGGTCGCGCCACATCCCAGCAATATTTCCCTCCCCGCTTATACCATTCACACATTGAAAAACTGTCGGGGATTATTTTCTCTCTCATAGCTTTGTTTAACAGAATTTACATATATATATGATCACACACATTGGACGCGATTAACACATCGCTATGATACACATTTGATATTGTAATGTGGAACTGACTTTTATTTGGCGGCGCCATGTATCGTAAAAATGGCGGTTCTCGGTGGGATCTTCAATGTCGATAGTCACTAATGTAACTACAATGATGCCAGAACTATCTACATTTTACGTTCTCTACCAAATTAATGAGGGTTTAGTAAAACGGGCTAACCTATAATGTTGACTACTCTAAAACTAGTCACTTTGTTCAGTCAGACAACATTATGTAGTTTTTTTTCTGACGAGGTATCCCAACCTCCATGCCGCATAACGTGGAAGCACTTTTTTCGGAACAACACACACTCGGGCATACCAACGCGCACTAACTACCCCTGGGCTGCGTGACCCAGCTACCAGAACCCGCAACTCCAATGATTCTTGGCGCCAAAACACATGTGCTCACATTCTCACGATACTCGGCATGAAGGAATGGTTTACTTCTACACTAATAACTACACGTACGTTTATTGATCGTAGTGGAAACATATTACCTTACAAACCATGATACGCATTTAATATGCTAGAACTCTTGTTCTAGCATATTAAATGTATTGTTCTTTCATTTGTTAGATTTGATTATATATGATTTTTCCATATCTTAAAATAGGTCAAAACTTATCAGTCAGTATTAAAACAACGAGATTCATGTATGCAGGCAATCACATCATCTTTAACATCTTCATTAACCCGGTACATAATACATCGTGATGATCTCTGACGTCTACCACAGTTTACATTGTGATTATTGATATAACCGATGGAGACCAATTGAATTGCTTATGGTCATTTTTGTTATGAACATCCAATAAAATTGTCAGTGGTCTTGCGTCGAATTAAATGTCTCAGTAATCTTGATCAAAATAGTGTTGGAAATAATACTAATTGCATAGAAAGATTCTGTTATTATAAACGATGAACCGCGTTGCAGTAGAGAAATCATAAAACACACAAAAACAGAACAGAGACTAGACAGATAAGAAAAAAATATTTGAATAAGATTGCTACAAGTGGACTAACGTAGAGAAAATGAAGAAAACACAGGCTACCCTAACGGTGTTTAAAAAAATGTATCCATGATTGTGTTTCCAATATTGGAAGTTATGATGCCAATTCCATGAGCACCTACAAGTTCTGCACAGTAACCGTCTGAACATTGATGTTGATTGTATTTGATGTTCTTTTTATTCGATTATTTTGTCAACAAAACCTTTCTTTGTGATGGAAGTGTTTTAGGTCGTGATTCAGTTTCTTTGTTTCTTTATTTCTTTGAAAGAACAGCACATGAGATATTGTGACCCTAATCAGTTCTGCCTTCGGTGTTAAGGTAAAGCTGATGGAGGTCTGATCGAAACTGATGCAGACACTAAATAGTGTATGGTCTATTTAGGAGAGTTTTCTTCATGTGGGATAATTTTTTCCACATGCGTATTTTCGGGAATGGGATGGGACCTACCCCTCCTGTTCCCCCCCCCTCCCATCACATAAATGATGGAAATATAATGAAATACATACTTAACTTCCGAAGATTCTGATTTTATAACAGCCTCTTCAATGTAAGCATGAAAATCCGAGTGCACCCTTCCCCTCCACCACCCCATTGAATAAATTCTGTCTGCGTGAGTTCGTAAAAATCTGTCATTCCTTCACTATGTCGATCTTCGGAGCAATTATAAAAGGGTTCACAGAAATTTGGTCATCTTGATCAATCTCATGAGAGTAGTACACGCATGATTAAATCAGATATTTGGTGACTAATTGTGCACTTTCACAAACTTGATTATGTATTGAATTTGTTAGCCATTTTTTGTTTGTGTTGGTTTCATTTTCGTTATCCTGTGCTGGGTATAGAAAATTCTTTAGAATAGGTAAAAAACAGCTCTGTATCAGAAATATTTTGGATTCTAAAATAAATTATCTACATCGTGTTTCTAATTTGCTGCAGGATACGAACGAACAAATAATGCAATACAAATATTGAAGTCAATAACGGCGATATTTTTTTCTTGCCAATATCAGAAATTCAATTTACCCACAAAACTTGTGGTATTGTTGTGAACAGAAATTGTATATTTTTAAAGACGCGTACTTTGGTCAAAATTCGTGCTTATGAGGCGTGCTCTTTCGAGTGCACAAATCAGAGAAGAACCATCAGAAAAGATATTTCCGATACGCGAAGGCTCATTATTATAGGGGATCACAATTGAAAACTGACCCTATAAACATAACTTGGATATTCTCGTGCATGGTGAGGAGGTCTTGGAGCAGAAATGATGCCCATCCGCTCGATTAACAAAGGAATAATAGTTAATTAAAATCGTCAGCATGAATATAATTGAAGAAACTCCATAATCTCTTTCTGTATCGGAATTTGAGGAATAATTTCAAATGTATCGCTCTTTGTTCGGTCATCAATGTCAGTGGCCTCGAAACACTTCCACTTATAATCCCTTTCCCAGCTCTGAAGATTTTAAGTTGACTTACGGGTTCCATCGCAGATGGCTCCCAAGGTGCTCCTTCCCAAGGCCTTCAAGAAAAAAACTATCATTACCCGGCCAGCGCCCACAGGACTTTGATGGGCTAATTTACTAAACACCAGGCAAAAGGAAGGCGACTTTAGTTGCAAAAGATTTTTAGGTTGGTTAGGGAGAGGCATATAATTTTCCTTAATGTTTATGCAGATGGCTATAATCTACGTAGCGAAGTCCTGGAGCCGGGCGGTCTACACTGAGTATAATAGGTATGCTTTATCACGTCATATCACGATTCTAAAAATGTTTCCCTTCTTTCTATTCTTGAAACAATTTTTTTAAGATCTGAAGCAGGACGGTCCTGGACGTTGAATGCATTATAAGTTAAAATACAAATAAACACATGAAATCCTGGTATTTACCATCGAAGGAACGTGTCAATAAGTGTGATATAAACCGAGAATTGCCAAAGGAATGTATAATTTGTACGGGTTTTTCAAAAGATTTTGCAAGGGGGACATGAGAATTTCTGTACAAAACAGTCATTTCCTTGTTCATGACCGATAGGTTAGAATTCATTATTTCTGGCATTACAACCAAGCAAATCCCTACTTCGGAAACGGATGAATAAAAAGCGTACTTATCTTCACTTACAACCATGTCAAAAGACAGTCATAACCTACCAGTTCTGCTTTGAGTTCAAACAATCCCTGTCTGGTTTGGTTTAGTAGTAATGACGTTTCGCGAATAGATGTGAGCGTGACTAATGTTTTTGGGCCGTCCACACCGTACACCTTGAGGGCGATACTCACTTGACAGCCACAACGACTGAGGAGTTGGCGAATATGACGTACTTTGCTGTTCAAACGGCGGGGATATCGTGTTTTTTTTAGACTCCGAAGAATGAATGTCCTGTTGACACACTCAGCCCCGCCGCCCCACTGCACGCTGAAAAGGCCTCCCACATCGTAGTGAGATCGGTGACAAAAAACTATTCACAGATATTAAATTATCAAAATAAAAAGATGCGTAGTCATCAGAGTCGTCAATATATATAAGCCAAGTAATTACATACTGATAGTACGATGAAGGATGCATCGAAGTCGTGTCTGACTCATACAACAAATGTGGGTGGTGATGGCATGAACGCTTGCACGACGCAGACCCATTGCACACCATTCTCCGCGCTAAGCACAATCTGGTTCTCGAACTGCATACACACATATTTTTTTATGATCAGATAGTTTCGTAGATTAAAGTCTGTTGGATTTTTTTTATAACAATATTCTAACCTAGTATATCAGATACCAAATTACATCCTCCTACATAAAAGTGCAATTTGTTTACTATAACGCGGTAGTAACTTTAAGCTGGATCAAGCATCTAATTTGAAGTCACCATCTGCTAAGCATTATCGCGAATACAAGATTTAAATGCCAACAACAACCTATATTTTTTTATAAGTTCAAGGTAACAGTATAGATAAAATAGTATATAATATTGGAAGTTCATATCAGAACCT
>SDVV010002340.1:0-23255 GCA_016164225.1 Gammarus roeselii | reverse complement strand
GACCACCGCTTACCACCCTCAGGCCAATGGCCTGATCGAACGACTCCACCGCCGAGTCAAGGATGCCTTAAAAACACAGGCAGATCCCCACCACTGGGTGGAAAAACTTCCACTCATCCTCCTAAGCATGCGAACCTCTGTAAAAGAGGACATCGGCTATACAGCAGCAGAACTCATGTTTGGAGTAAACTTGCGACTTCCATGCGACCTGTTGGTCAGAAACCGCAATCCTGCACTGACCGACATCACCGAGTACAACCAGAGACTCCAAAACTTCATGAACGAAGTTGGTCCGGCACAGTCCCGACCAATTCAACCAGCAGAGGAACACCTCGACCCCAAACTCAAAACAGCGACGCTCGTCTTTGTGCGCACCGACAGAGTACGGCGCCCGCTCGAAGCACCATACGAAGGACCATTTGTGGTAGTTCAACGAACACCGACACACTACACCATCAAGCGAAGAGGCAAAACCGACAATGTCCATGTCTCCCGTTTGAAAGCGGCCCATGGCATAGACGACGTATTCCCTGAAAGACATTAAAAGGTCAGGATAAGTATCGGAAACGTGCCGTCAACCACACCAGGCCCAGCCCGAGTTCCCACACCAGACGCACCACGTCCACAGGACCGGCGCACGCCACAAACCCAGACTACCAAACAACCAGCAAAATTGCCACCGCAAGCCCCCACAGGACGGAGAGTACAAATAAACCCACAACCTCAAGTCAAGTTGTTCACTCGAACCACCAGGTCTAGCAGAGCAGTAAGAGCACCAGACCGCCTCAACATGTAGCTAACGCTGCGCATTTGGACGACAGCCAAGCAAGGGAGGAAACAATACTGCATCCCTGGCTGCAGTCCGAATGGGGAGTGATGTAGAGGTCCTTAATAGACCCTACATTATTTTAATAAACACTAAACGCATTATACGTGCATCACAAGCACTATTACGATTAGGCAATCGCATCTTTTGATCTCATTGTTGCATATCTCTGTAGGTAGCAACAACATTTCCGTTCAGCAAGTACAAACAGCTTCCAACCATAATGGCAGTGCAACAAATATTTATTTTAGCTAAATAAATTTGTATAACCCACGCACTAAAAGCCACGGAACATGAATCAGATGGAATACATGATTCAGAGAAATATTCTTACAAAAATCAGTGAATTATTTGGTTTCACATAAATCTGGCAACAAACGGAGCGGGCTTTGTTTTTCTAGACTCTTCCATTGGCGCGTCGCACAAAATCGCGTGTACACCAGTTGACCATCACCTCATAACTAAGTTAGGGAAGTGATCCAGGCCACCGAATTAAGTGTTCCCTTAGACCTGGCCAAACATAAAAAGGCGTACCTAGGATACTGCTCCACAGAAGACAGCCTTTCACCCCCTGCTACTGAGGCCAAGAGGACACCCGTCTTCAGGCAAGACTGAGTCCAAAACATTGGCCGAACTAGGAACCGGGACCAAAAATTACCCAAAGATAATTTGACGCCTTTCCTATCAAATATTTTTTTCCCCTTCTATATTATCCTTGGACAACAATAACCCAGTTAAGTGGGGATTATATATCTGCAAAAGCTACCGTGCCTTACTGTCCTTATCTGTTTAATGGTGTTTGCCCATAACACCTAAACCTAGTATGTAAAAAAAAATAACTTGGAGTCAGATTGTGCCTTGAAAGTGAAAGCACCTTTATTTGAATTTTATCGCTCACAGAAGCTCATTCTTAATTAACTTTTTGAGTAACCAAAATAAGGGTTAATTATTCTTCATTAATCAATATCCACATTTCACCTAACCAAACACCTAAAGGCTCGCACGCCTTAGTGTGCGAGGAAAAAACGAAACAACACTTCTAACGTTAGAAAAACGACGTTAGAAAAACGTGAAAATTTTAGCAATGTCAGACGCACGTTAGTGCGCAAAAGAAAAAACACTTACTCGAAATGTACGCACCCTAGTGCGTACAGGGAGCATCGTCGAGATTAGTAGAAGGTCAGTGGCTACACGGACAAATTCAGCTCCGACAGCAACGCAACACAATATTTACAGCTACGCGTTTTAGTTGTATAAAAACAATTTATTTATTTAGGTAAGATAAAGACTCAGATGAAACGAAACAAATCCTCGCCTTCAACTTCTCAGAACCTCATGAGTTATATGTCCATACGCCAGTGCGCACAGATAGTCTCGTCGAAATTGGTACAAGGTTCACGGCTACATGGACTAAGTCAGCTCCGACAGCAACGCAACACAATGTTTACAGCTACGCGGTCTATTTGATTTTTAGTATAATTTATTTATTCAGGCAAGATAAAGACTCACACAAAACGAATCCCCGCCTCCAACCACTCAGAACTCCAATGATAACATGCACGCGCGACAGTGCGCACAGACAGCATCGTCAAAATTGGAACAAGGTCTATAGCTTCACGGATTAGATAGACTCCAACCGCAACGCATCACAAGGTTTTATAGCTGCGCAGTCTAGGTCAACCCCGGAAACTGCATATGGTCCGTGCACGCGCGAGCGAGCACAGACTCAAAAAAATACCTATTCACAAAATCACTAACACGAACTCCCGCACAAATACTCCAGCGTTATAATATTGTGGATCTTGAAAAAGAAAGTAAGAGCAGGTTCGTCATGGGCAGAAAAACTGCTCAGATTATTGATTTCGCACCGATTGTTCAAGGGGATAGGACGGGGGGGGGGGTGCATTGTTCCCTTGGGTCGCAAAAGAGTCCAATGAATCCCGGAGGGTGACCCATGTCACCCGGGTCTTCCCGAGCTCCTCGAGTACCCCGAGACCCCTCGCCTCAGCTCATCTCGGCTCGTCTCGAATCATTTTGGCCAGTTTCGGCTCGTCGCGACCAACTCGACTCGCCTCAACATGTTTCGACGGATCTCGACCAGCCTCGACGCGACCCTCGCCCTCTGCGCCAGCAATCCGCGGCCTGTAATGGTTAATTGTTCTACTCAAGCATCTCACATAAACATTTTTCTGTGTATGGGTTTTACAGTACTGGGAGGAGGGAGCAGAGGTTCCAGGATTCAGACAGGCCTCTAAAGGGTCTCAAAGTTTCTCATAGGGTTCTAAAGGGTCTCAAGGGTGTCCCAAAGGGCCCCAGAGAGGTCCAAGTGGATCCCCCCAAATCCACCTGGTCTCCCAAGTCCCCCGGGTTCTTGAAACTCCGGGTCCCACGAAAACCTCCCCTCCCTGGGTCACCTTGTCTCAACCAACCTCGATACATATAATAATAATAACCAATTCAAAATTTATCACCATGAAAAAAGGGCAGAGAAAAATAATAGAGCCAAAGCAAGAAGAAATAATAAAATAAAGTGTTAATGATCTAAAAAATGAATAATTAATAATCATCCATCCGCCCCAACTCTGGGTCATGAGTGCAGTCTGAGGTCAGTATCAGCAGCAGGGCCCGACAGTGTGATTGGTTTAGCCCTGCTGCGTCATGATGATCGGGCTTCCTTCCCTCCACCTACGACGAGATACCAATAGCAGGAAAGCACATCAGGGCTGTGTCAAAATCATCCATCCACCATCATTCTCCACTCACGCCTATTCTTTGTACACTGTCTTGCTACCTCCGCACTCAAAACTCTCCTTCCTAACGCCTGCTTCACACTATCCATCCACCCAAACTTCGGTCTACCTCTAGGCCTACGTCCACTCGACTCCACTTTCATCATCTATTTTACCCATCTCCCTTCATCCATCCTCACCATATGCTCGAACCATGTCAGAACACGCAAATAAACTGTTCTCTAACTTCTTCCCCATCACCGTTCTGATTCGAACCCCGTCGTTATTGATCCTGTCTTTCAGCGTCACCCCAGCCATGCTCCTCAAATAATTAATTTCGAAAATATTCAACCTTCTCCTCTCTTCTGCTCTTACTCCCAAATCTTAGCTCTATAGAGCACAGTCGGGTCAACTACACCCTCACACAACATTCTCTTTGCTTCTATCCCCAACGTCCTACAGCTTATTACACTTCAGTGTACCCAACACTTAACACCCTACCCGCACTCGTGACTTCACCTCAATTTTCACTGATTCAGTCTGCTCCACACAAGAGCCCAGATACTAAAACCACTAACTTCCTCCAATAACTCTCCATTTAGGAGGACAATAATTCTGCTCACATCGACATTCCTCGAACATCTCATTACTTTACTTTTATCCATGTTTACTCGAAGCCTTCCCTTCACACACTCTACCAAACTCAGCTTCTTCTCTGAATCCGCCATAAGTGCCGTATCATCTGCAACCACAGTTTCTCCTCTGAAACCGCCACCAGTGTCGTATCATCTGCAAACAGTACCAGGCTTTATAGCCAACTCCACCCATTCACTTCCAACAGTTCCAAGCCACGACCTAGTACTTACAGCTAGAGAGACATAACGCAGCTTCGTCCCAGACCCACTTTCACTGCGAATCAATCGCCCACCTCGCTCTCCGCTCCGACACATGCTCTGCTGTCAACATAGAACTCTGAACCGCTGCCAACAGATTTTCACCCGCTCCATACAAACGCAATCTCCCTCCACAGCGCTTCTCTATCAACCTTGTCGTAGTCCTTTTCCAAATTCACGAAGGCCCAGAACACATCCTTTCCCTTTGCAAGGTACTTCTCACAGACTCGTCTAACTCCAAAATTTTGATCGGCACACCCTCTACGACTCCTAAAACCACAGTTCCATTCCAATTGCGCCATCAGTACAGTCTCTAATCCTTTTGATCAGCACTCGCCCGTACAACTTACCGACCAGCCATAATAAACTGGTACGTCTCGAGTTGCAGTACGCATGTTCATCTCCTTGGCTCTTATACAGCGGAACCACGTGAGCACTGCGCCATGCACCAGAGCCTCAACGAGAGTCACAATAGGCTCTCCCGTAAGGCTCAATGATCATGGCTTCCAGTAGGCTCGCACACCTTTGTGTGCAAGAAAAACAACGTTGTAAAATTTGAACTATTTGAACTTTTTAGTCGTGTTAGACGCACGCCGGTGCGCACAAGAATAACGTTCAGACGAAACGGACCTCCGCTTTCGATCATTTAGAACTTCATGAGTAATATGTATGCGCGCTAGTGCGCACAGGTAGCATCGTCGAGATTGGTACAAGGTTAAAGGCTACACGGACAAAGTAAGCTCCGACAGCAACGCAGTACAAGGTTTACAGCTACGCAGTCCAGTTCAGTTAATGTACATTTTATTTATCCAAGAAAGATTAAGACTCGGAGGAAACAAATCGAATCCCCGCGTCCAACCACTTGAAACTTCAAGAGTAATATGTACGCACGCCAGTGCGCACAGATAGTATAATCGAAATTGGTACAAGGTCCATAGCTACACGGACAAAGTCTGCTCCGACAGCAGCGCAATACAATGTTTACAACTACGGGGCCTAGTTCAGTTAATTTACAATTTATTTATTCAGGAAGATAGAGACTCAGACAAAACGAATACCCACCTCCACTCCCTCAGAACCTCAATAAGTAACATGTACGCACGCCAGTGCGCACAGGTAGTATCGTCAAAATTGGTACAAGGTCCACGGCCTCACGAATCAGATCAACTCCAACCGCAACGCATCACAAGGTTTATAGTTACGCGGCAAAGGTCAACCACAGACATTACATATGGTTTGCACACGCGCGAGCGAGCGCAGACTGAAAAAACGCTTATTCACTAAATCACAAACAGGAGCTTACGCCAAAGTATACAAGCATTATTTTTGTGGTACGTGAAGAGGAAAGAAAGGGCAGGTTCATTATGGGCTAAAAACTGCTCAGATTATCATCGCACTCATCGTTCAAGGGGATAGGGTGGGGGGGGAGAAGTATTTCGGGTCCCGAAAGAGCCCGATGAGCCCCAGGGTTACTCAAGTCCCTCGGGTCCATCGAGTCCCTTCGTCTTGTCTCAAATAATTTCGGCCAGTTTCGACTTGTCGCGACCAACTCGACTAGTCTCAACATGTTTCGACTGATTTCGACGCACCTCGACCAGCCTCGGCGCGGCTCTCCTCCTCTGCGTCAGCAATGTTGTGGACTGTAATAACTAATTTATCTACTAAAACACTTCACATACAGTATATACATTACTCTGTGTATGGGTTTTACAGCGTAGGGAGGGGGGAGCAGAGGTTCCAGGATTTAGAGGGGTCTCAAGAGGGGCGCACAGTTTCGCAAGATGGTCCCACAGGGTCTCAAGGGTGTCCCACAGGGTCCCAGAAGAGTCCAAGTGGATCCCCTCAAATTCTCCTGGTCTTCCAATTCCCCCGGGTTCACGAAACCCCGGGTCCTCCGAGTCCTGCGGGTCCCCTTCCCTGGGTCACCATAAATTATAAACAAAGTAAAATTTATCATCATGAAAAAGGGCAGAAATAAAGAATAGAGCCCACGAAATAAGACAGAACAAAATGCTAAAATAATGTGTTAATGATCTATAAAATGATTTATCATCCATCCACCCCAAAATCTGGCCGTGACTATGAGCAGTCCGTTAACCTAACTGATGACTAGAGGGGGGGGGGGGAAGTATTCCCTAAGGATTGAGGATTTTTCTTAAGTGTTACTAGATTATATTAGATTGACACGGATTTCTAGTCAGCGATGCTACCACACAGCTTGACAAACCAAAGAGCTTAGAATGTCAACGCAATTAATGCGAGGTAAACCCATGCAAAATCTCATTAAAGAGCATATCATGGAACGTCAACTTCCAACAAGGAATTGTTAACATTGGTTGCTTACAGAACAAGATTATTCTTTGGCAAGCATTCCAGAATTGGGGCCTGTTAGCTATTCATGGTCTGTAGGAGCAAATAAATGATGTGCACAAACAGTGGTCCATTGAAGGTGACGTCGGCTCCGTCGAGCAGTTGAACTCAAGCACACAAAAAAAGGTCGTGCAAAATAAAAACAAAAAGCAGGACAAACACAAAACAAGCACAATATAAAAAAATATATATATTTCAACACGGAAGTATGATGGTAATATATTTGACAATAAATTATTTATGCAATAAACATTCAGTTAAGCACACTCGTATATTATACAAGCACATACAGGGAAAGAAAATTAATACGAAAAGATTCAGATACAAAAGGTTACACAATGTGAAACACCATTATAAAAAGAAGCTTATCCTGAAGAGGGGGCTTCGGTTACTGTTACACAGATGCAGTTCTTTGGTAGCGGTAGGCGGTTCAATCAACCGGCTAGACGCGGGTAAAGTGCTGTCAACACTCAATCTTTGACCACAAGTGGCGAAACCACACATATTACTAGAACACAATCACTAATTACAATAGACGCAGATCCTCAAGAAAGCATAACCGGGTCCAGAGAGAGTATAAACTAAGAGTAATCATCACTTTTTAACACCAGGTGGCATGGCTGCTTCTACCTGCTAACGGAAAAAAGCGGCAAACAAAATAAAGCAAATATCCAACATTGAAAATACAAAAATCACATGCAAAATTAGCTTTAACACAAAGGTAGATGTATATGGATTGAGACAGGTGCGTTTCAGCCTAAGACATTGAGTATAAGATTCTCAAACTTTATGTGGTATTAAAAAGCCAGTAATAATTAAACAGATGTTTTCATTGACAGTCGACATGATGTTAAATCGGCTATAACACAAACGACCGTAAAACGTTCACCTACAAACTGCTGTCAAGGTTGATTCAGGCTCTGTGGTGTATCCCAAACTTCCCAATAGCCTGCGTCCCCAGTTATTCTATTAAAACAATGCAAGCTGGTATTTTCAAGTCTACTAGAAATGATGTTGCAGAGACAATACTAACACTGGTGCCATGGAAAGTGTTCGGAAAACAGCTCAAGTGACGCCGATGCTAGAGATACTGCTAACAGGTATCCTGGAGTTGACGCCAGACGATGCAGATCTTAGCCACTAATTCTCCAACACAGTTATATCTACACAGATGGACGGCTCGTTGCTCGACATATTATTCCCTTATCTTTTCAGTATGGGATCAAGCTGGGTTACAGTGACGGTCAAACAGAAAATCTGGAATAGCGACGTCTCTCTGTTGAATAGAGATGTATTTGGCGCAAAACCCTACCTACCAAATACTACAAGCCTAACAGCTACTATATTTAGCTGTCAATGTGATATCTAAAATGAACAGTTTCCAATACATTTAAAACGTCAAGCAGTAATGTTTAAGAACGTGCTGAAATTTTCTCTTCCATTCGTAAGAGCCCTAGTGTAGCATGCGCTTCTGCTTTTCATGCGAATGAATCTTGAAGAGGAAACATTACAGAGACGTATTTACTAGAAAATCTTGATAACATTCGTCGAACGTAGTTTTCAACCGATTAAGACCTTCGCGTCTTTTCCCCTTACTCGTGAATTTTGAAACTTTCAAGTTTCTCGACTGTCCCCGAGGTTTTTAGGTTTTGACTTAAAACCTGGCTGCTCGGCGCTAAACGTCGGCTAGGTACAGCGTGGCGTCTCCCGCTCCCGGCGGTCAAAGCCGGCTAAACCCCCAAACCACTCCCTACCTATATAAGCGAGGTCTACCCTGCCACGTCATTTATTCGACGCTGCTGCTTCATGAACGCACACCGGCCACTGACCTCCTGCTAACAGCACACTCCCGATTCACTTGATCCACAGGATCTCCGCACCTACTTTATAGGTAAGATTCAGTACGGGGCGACCCATCTGGACAGAGGATTAGTGATCCGCTGCCCCTAGAGCCACAGATGGGGTCGGAAATTGCCCAGCCGTACTGATTTTGATTTGAGCCTCATTTCCACTGGAGCTTCAACGTGAGTCATAATAGGCTCCCCCGTAGAGCGTGCCCGTCATTGGTTCAGGTGAGTTCGCACGACCACGCGTGCGAAATTATTTGTCTTGTCAAGATGAAGTCAGTACATATTTCGTATTCAACTGTGGCGTATTCGCGTACAAGAGAGTAAAGAGTTAACGCGTATCTTCGAAAATATATTGTGATCTCTGTGCGTGATGGGGTGGAGAGACCACCTCACTTGCGCAGGTGTTTGGGTTTTAGACAGCTTCGTATGGTCCGGTGTGTTTTCCGAAAGGAATAAGTTTTTTACGGTAGGTTGGGTCCGTGAGTAGGCTTTTGTTGCAATCCATCAGTAAGTGTTTCACGCTGATAACCACTTGGTGGCAACAGAGGCAAGGTTGCGCGTTTGGTCCTATGTCGACATCCATCAGGTGGTTGTGAGTAATCCACGTGTGCCCCGTGCACAAGCGGTTGATGAACACTTGGTCTTCACTGTTGGGAACTTTGTTTCCCATTCTCCGATTGTGGGTTTGACTGCAAGCATTTTCTGTCCAATCTGTTGCCACATTTTATCCCATCGGGATGTTATATCGGAGTTGATGATAGGGAACCAGTCCCGGTAGTGTATTGCAAACAATTGTTCTTGGTGAGTAGATGCCAGTTTAGCAGAGTCCGCAAGTTCGTTTCCTCTTATTCCCGCGTGCCCGGGGATCCAGCAGAATTCCATTGCCTGACCCGCGAGCAGATTATTAATTGGCTTCTGAATACTGAGGTTACAACTTTTTACTGGTCTATAAACAACTGGGGAAAACATTGCTTGATGGTCCCAAACTTCTAAGTCTAATAAATCGGCTACTGCCAACAATACCTTGCTACATCGGTGGTTCCCGTGCCGTTTGCCAACTGTTCAATGCCACTGAAATTTGTGTTTTAACGCTCCCGTGCCAAATCATAACTGGAGGAACACACTGATAAACTGAGATTTAACTGAAAAAAAATAACAGGATTTAAATACTCTGGACTACATTAGCTGTTCCCGTCATCACGTTTTACTGAAACCTACTAAGCACCTACTGCTGCTTCTGTTTTATACTGCTTTTATCGTGCTGAATCTGCTTTTTTGTGCTGTAACTGTTTTATTGTTGTGGCATTACGGAAAATGAATAATCTTCTGAAAATATAAAGTTCTAAGATCTCTGATAACGGTGCTTGCTACGGTGCTACGTGGAACGGGATGTGCGTTGGTTGGAGGAGGGGAGTGTTGTTTTGAAAGGAGACTTGTTGAGGTGCCGCAATAGAAAAAATGGAAAGATGTACAATGTTAATGTGGTTGACCTCCGCGAAAAAAAGTGAAAGTCCACTACTACATCGGATGGGGGAAGAGTCGTGAGGAGTGGGTGGAGCTTGATTCTGGTCATATTGAGGCGGCCGCGGGCGGGGTGTGGGTTACGGTGGCGGTCGGTGGTGCTGGACCCATGTGGAGATGGTGACACTTCTGGTACTAGCTCGGTGGGGGCAGTGATTCAGGCTCTGTTGGCCTTGGAGGTGCAGAGGAGAGCAAGTCTGAATGCGACTACTCCTCGACGTTGTGAGACTTCTTTGCTGCTGTCTACCCCTGGGGACGTTGGTGTTCCCGAGCAACGCTGCCTGTCGTCGTCTTCAGTTGCGATTGCTGTGGATCTGCCATCCTCGCCTTTGCGGTCAGCTGCGGTACCTGGTGGCTCTGGTGACGTTTGTGTGCGGGGTTTTGGGGGCGGAGTGCTAGGCGAGCTGGTGATCTTGTGGGCAGCTGGGCTGCTGTGGCGGGCGCTGGTTCGGCATGTGGCTTTTGCCATACCAAGCTGAGTGATCAGCCTGTTTTTTTTTGTGGTGTCTGTCGAAAGGGTTTTCACTCGGAGACCATGTGCTTGGGTATCAAAGCGAGTTTGATTGATGCGGTTCTGTCGGATTTATCAGGTTCTGTAATGTATATCTGTTGTCACTGTCGAGGCTGCAAGGATAGTTCAGAGACAGTCGACCATCTTCAGGAAACTTTTTCACAGTTTGCTGGTGGCACTTGGATCGCTGGTGGGGCAGGTTATAGGTGTGATGGTTAGAAGAGTAGATGCAGTTGTGTCATTAGGCTGTTCATGAAAGATATCTTTGAGGAGGTGAGAGAGCTGAATGAGAGGGAGAAAAGGAAGTGCTCAGTTAGATTAAGAGGTTTTGCGTGTGAGACTGTTGAGCTGGTAGAAGCATTTCATGAAGTGTGCCGTGTCCTGGTCATTGATGTTGTTCTGACTGACTTGGTTAAGGTTGGTGCTATTCGACTCTTCAGAGCAAAGGTGACCAATGATGATTCTTGGCACAACTTGCTGTATCAGGCCCCAAGGCTGAGGAGCTTAGATGGTTTCTAAAGTATCTTTATTCAAAAAGACCTTACTTACATTGAGCGAGGTGAGTTGCTGGCTCGAATGCATGCTCTTAATGACCAGAGGGTGACAGAGAGGAGAGAGGTGAATTTATGACGGCTGCTGAGGAACGGGGGGCTGATGCCGGTGTTGGCCAGGTGAGGCCTGGTGTTGTTTCCGAGGGATTCCTTTGGTTGGACACTGGTTGGTGGTAGTCGGGGCAGTAACGGTCGTGCTGGGGGCGGTGCGGGTGCTGTGGCGCTGAGTTGTGGTGTGGGGGGCGGTGGTGCACGTGGTCGCGGCGATGCTGGTGGCCGCGGCCATGCTGGTGGCTGCGGAGGTGCTAACGGCCGAGGTGGTGCGGGCGGTCAAGGTGGTGTTGGCGGCTGAGGTGGTGCTGGCGGCCGATGTGGTGCTGGTGTTTGCGGCGGTGTCGGGGTGCGCAGTGCGACCGGCGGCCGTGGTGGTGTGGGGAGTTGTTGTGGTGGTGGTGGTGTGGGGAGTTGTGGTGGTGGTGGTGTGGAGAGTTGTGGTGGTGGTGGCGGTTGAGGCCGTGGAGCTCTGTCTGGTTTCCGTGTCGTCCCGAGTGGCTGTGGTGGTAGTGCTTGAAACGAGTTGGCCGGTCCTTGCAGATAAATTTCAGTCTTTTGCAGTTGTGCTGTGTTAATTTGAATTCTCTTATGAATAAGGTCCCTTATGTTGGTCATATGGTGCAGCAGTGGGATTTGCATTTGATAGGTGTGTGTGTCTTGGTTGACCACTTCTGTGTCTTCGTCCTTTGTTGATTTGCCAGGGTTCCAGCTTGTGAGGGGAGATGTGGTAGGGGAAGTGAAGAAGCATGGAGTCTGTTTAAATGTTGCAAACACTTTAAAGTTTGTGCCTATTGAGGTGCGTTTGCTCAATGTTGCTGCCGTTTCCCTCCTTGATTACGATGTCTCGATTGTGGTGGTTTACCGTCCGCTCTCCTATTCAGCTGAGGAGAATGCTGAACTGATTGAATTCTTGCTCGAGTTTTGTGTTAGCAAGGAGGTTGTTGTTCTTGGCGATTTCAACTTACCCTCATTGGATTGGTCTACAGACATTTTTAATAATTATACTCCTCCAATTGATTCTCAGTTTTTTGACTGTTTTGGGATTCTTGGACTCACTCACTGAGTGAGGAAAAGTACTTATGTGGATTCGGGCAGCATTCTTGACCTGGTGCTGATTACAGAGAAGGATCGGGTGGCTTCCGTGGCAGTTTTGCCTCTTCTCCCCGGATGCCACCATGCCCCTGTCTTGGTGGTGTATGTCTTTCAGATAAATGATGTTGCAGTTGATCATTGTTCAAAGCTGGTTATGTGGTCTCGTGGAGATTACAAGAGTATGAGAGAGGTTTTAACAGATGTTGACTGGCATTATGAGTTCCTGTATGGCACTGTGGAGGAGAACTATGGTTTGTTCCAGTCAATTGCTCATTTTCTTGTTAAACAGGTTTGTTCCCACTCGAAACTGCTTTGCGGCCGAGCTGGCAGCGGAATCCTCCTAGAGAGCTGATGATCAGTCGATCTCAGGCTTATGCGCAGTACAAGCTTTTGAGGGGGAGGCATGGTAGGCAGCATGATGCGGTATTGGCGTCCTTGTGGAGATTTTGTTGGCTCAATTATGAGTACAGAAATTTTTCACGCCAAAGCCAGAGTCTGTATGAGCAGAAATTAGCAGACAACTTCCCGATTGCTCCCAAGATGTTTCACTCTTATATCAGAAAAAGAAAGAAGAGCTGTCCTTCTGTTGGTCCTTTTAAGCTCCCGTCTGGAGAGGTTGTTACTGGTCAAGAAGACACGAGTCAGCTGCTCGTGAATTTTTTTTCATCTGTTTTTGTGGGTGCTGATCCTGTCGGCCCTTCCCCACATCAGTTTTTTCCTGAAAAATTTGTTGAGATTTGCGGGACTAGGTATTTGGTTTCCCAGGTTCTGGATAGTTTAGACTCCTCGTCTTCTGCCCCTGGATCTGATGGTATTCACCCACGTGTTTTGAAATCGTGTTCTTGGCAATTGTCATTGCCATAGTCTTTGATTTTTGTTAAGTCATTAAGCCAGGGGTCTGGAAGGAATCTCACGTCATTCCTTTATTCAAGACGGGTGCAAGAAGTAACCCTCTCAATTATCGTCCTGTTAGTGTCACCTCTGTTTGTAGTAAGGTGCTGGAGCGGGTTATTGTGTCCCAGGTGATGTCTTTTCTAGAGGATTCCGGTATTTTGTCTTATGATCAATTTGGTTTCAGGGAGGAAAGGACCACAGAGGAGCAACTTTTGCTAACTTATGGCAAGATTGCTGATCTGGTGGACAGTATGATGGTTGTTGATGTGGTCTTCATGGATTTCTCAGAGGCGTTTGATGTCGTCAATCACCCAGTTTTGTTGGACAAGTTGAGATGTGTGGGTATTCCTGGAGGATTGTTGAACTGTATTCGTAGTTTTCTGATTGGGAGGCGAATGTGCGTTTCTGTTGTTGAAGTTGTCGGCGAATTCCGGGAGGTGACAAGTGGGGTGCCCCAGGGGTCCGTTTATATTTTTGGTATATGTCAATCATGTTGCAGCAGGTGTGCTTTGTGAGTGGAAGGCTTTTGCTGACGACTTCAAACTTTATTTGAGTTTCCCACGCGATGCACAAGCAGTTCGTTTGGGTGTGTCTTCTTTGCAGAGGGATCTGAACTTGTTACAGTCGGTGTCGCTGTCATGGAATCTCTCGTTGAACATCAACAAGTGTGTCTATATGCGTTTCTAGAAGGGTCGTCTTGAATTAGAGCAGCTTGGTGATGCAATTGCTTATAATTTGAATGGTGTGGCACTCAGCTTGTTGATTCCTGCAGGGACTTGGGAGTGCTTGTTGACTCAAGGCTGCGGTTTAATCTCCATGTGAGGAGTGCCGTAAGAAAAGCTTCCACAATCGCGACCAGTCTGCTCCGCTCTACTGTCAATAGGAGTTCTGTTTTCATAGTGTCCTTCTTTGTTACTCATTTAAGACTCATCTTGGACTACTGCTCATGTGTGTGGAATGTGGGATATTTGGGGGATCTGAGACTCTTGGAGTCTGTGAAGACGGTGGACCAGGGAGATTGATGAGCTGGGAGGTGTGGAATATGGAGAGCGGCTCCGAGCTTTGCAGTTGATTTCTGTGAAGGGGAGGTTGTTGCGTTCGGATCTGGTGGTTTAGTGTGGCTGCAAAGATGAGACACAAAGGTGAGATACACAAAATTTGTCGACATCTTTACCACAAATAATTTTGTCAACACGAAATTTGTCAACACAAAAATTTTGTTGACAAATAATTTTGTTGACACAAAATTTGTTCAAACAATATTTTTTGTCTACACACTGCCGACAAAAAAAAACTTCTTGACACATAAATTTTGTTGACGTACAAAATTTGTTGACAAAAAAAATCATAGCACGCACAACTAGTGTCAACATTTTTTTTGTCGGCACGCAAATTTGTCGACAGATGTGAACTTGTCGACGGACATTATTAGTACACAGACAATTTTTGTTTGTTCAAACATTTCTTCTGCAATATTGTCTCACAATCATACTCATGTATCATCTTTACATCCGACTTATATATTTTTTTCTCCTTAGTTCCAGAAAAGATGCCGAAAATGCTCCCCACGTCGGGCAAGCGAGCCCCAGGACAGCTCCCGCCCAAAGACACATCGGCTTCCCGGTCCACCTGCTCCCAATGTGCGTATCCTCTGTTCAAAGATAACCTACATACCACTCGCCTGAATCACTCGCGGAACACGTGTATAGACCAACGTTGGGCGAAATTTGCTTATCGGCCATGAAAGCGACCCCAGGCAGTGCGGCCTACGAGGCTTTCTTGAACAGGTTCGGTCCATGAGACGGAGATACACAGGCAACATCACATCGGACACAGTCATTTTTGCACCCTGACTCCCGCCACCTTACACTTCCGGGCACGCAACGCAATCCATCTCGCTACGCGGAGAATATAAACAAGTGGAAGGCAAAAAATGACAGCACGGCAGAAGGCAGCCCAAGTTGCCTTTCCCCCAAAACGTCTGGGGGTCTAACAGGGATAGCCCTACTCACACCAACGGCCCCCCCTAGCCCCAACGTGCCGGCCCCACCCTCGGTGCCCAGGTCACAGATGCTCGACAGAGGGCGCGCCTACCTCGGCGATCTCGGGACGCACTTCCTCACAGGACGACAGCACACTGGACGTACTACCACCCAATCAGGAGCGTTTTCACTCGCAGCGGGAGTACACCCATGGGGATCCAGGCCTGCTCTCCGTGTCGATGCGGACCGCATCGTACAAGGGAGCCGCAACATTACTCAGGACATTGCTACTCCCGATCTCTTCCCCCCACATTTCGGAGTCTTCTATCACGAGGGAAAACATGACAGAGTCAGCTCAGGCATCCGCTCAGGCCCGCACACGGGCACGTACGGGAATGTCGCCCGCGGACCCGCTCAGCCCCCGATACGGACCCCTCGCCATTCATCTAGCCCCCCCCTACACCAAAGACACCCTGGCGCCCGCACCCCCTAGCTCGGCCATGGCCAAGAAACTCGACAACTTTTGACGCTCCTGTCGCTTTCCTGCAATATGGAGGCCAAATTCCACAATCTGGAAGGACGGGATCACGGATGGGAAGTCAACGAGGAGTACAAGGAGGAACCCTATCACAGTCAGGGGAAGGAAGAGGAGGACGGATGGGCTGACTTTGACCCCCCATGTGGGAGGCGGGGGCACATCTATGGGAAAAACATCCCCCCACTCCTTCGCCATATTCCCCATCCTCCCGCAACTCGCCAACTCGCTCACCTCGTCCTGACTCACCGCGCACACCTTTACCGGAGGCGGGCAGACCGCGTTCACGGCACCACACCTTTCCAGTACCCTCACAACCCCCCCGCTTCCGGACGGTACCCATGAGCGCTTCAGGGGAGCTCCCCGATGACGAAACCCCGCACCTCGCCATTCCCCCTTCCCCGGAGGAGAGGTGGTATGTACCTCCTCTCAGCGCGACGTACAAGAAGGGTTTGGTGAGCTGCGACTATGAGGCCTACACCACAGAGCCGCCTAACTATCTGATCAAGGTTCATGAGAGAGGCCCTAACTTCATTTTCTCCCCGATGGACTTGACCAGCACCGCGGTTCAGCTACTCGTCCGGAGGTCCACTTCTTTTCTGCTGCCAGCGGGTTCAAAGAAGCTCTCTCTCCAACTTCTGAAGTGTCTTTGCGGTCGAGCAACCCTCCCATCGTGAGGTGACCATTAGAGAGGACGGTTTGTTAGTTCAGAAACGTATCCCAGATGCACTACCCATGTTAGTTCTGGAACGTATCCCAGATGCACTACCCAAACTCTTCGCGCAAATCAATACCACCCTACCCACCGGTTAGGCACCAAAAGACCTCAACGCTTGGTCGAACACGCATTTTGCACTCGCATCACACTGCCCCGTAGTTAGGTCCCTGATGGAATTCAGCGAATGCTCCAATCCTCTCATCAAAGGCTCACTTCGAAACCACAAAGGACAAGATCGCTTTCCCGGTCCATCACATTGCCACAGAAGCACGAACCAAAGATTTCCAACTCCGCACTCAGGTTGCTCAAAACCTGCGCGGCTACATCCTCAGCGCATCACTGATGGGGATTCTTGAGCGCATCCGGACTCCCGTCCTAACCGATGACACGCGAGTTACCCCGCAGTCACTGCATTGTCTGTCGGAGCTCACCACAGGCTCCGTTCAGAAACCATTGTCGAGATCCCTGTTTGATGCAGCGCAGTGGAGATACAAGATTCGGCTTCAGACGGTGGACAAGTTGGCAATGGAATCCGTCCGGACAGCCCCGTAGCAGGGTCGGTATTTGAATCTCCAACTTTTCACCAACGAGGTGATCTTACAGGCTACCCAGGCGCTGGAAGCCTTCCGTAGCAGGACAGAGGTCCTCTCCACTTCAGGTTTCGTTGCCCACGCACCATTGATGACTCAGAGACCCCCGCAACACCGAAAAGATGCCGCACAGCATTCCCTCCATGGCCGAGGCGGGATGGCAAGGACCTCCTTTCGAAGCCGACCCACACCGCACAGGGCGCGCCCTACGTTCCAGCACGACGCTAGGCAACCCCAGGAGAGGCGAATGGGCTCCGGTGCCCCTCGTACATGCTCTAGACCCCACTCCCCTTCGACCCTGGAGGCCCGGGGACGCACCCAGTATGTTCCATGGAAGGGAGGTCGCGGAGGAGGTCGGGGAACTTCGGCACACAAACGACCCTCCACCTCCCGCTCGTGGCCAACAGGTAACCATAAACAGCAGGATCGCCCCCCTTTCCGCAAATTCTGACGTTCTGCAGGCGACCCTCGAGAACCGCCTCGCGCACTGGACCAAGGCCACACCTTTGGTCAAACGTTTTCTCTACACAGGCCTCTCCTGGAAATGGACGCCACGTCCCCCGCAACTCCTGGCCTTCAAACTGAAAGGCCAACTGGATTTATTTTTTGGGCCCGCCCATTCGGTTTCAATCTGGGACCAAAAATCTTTACAACGGTCGCGAAGCTACCCCTTCGCTTACTCCACCAGCAAGGGATAGATGCGGCCTTCTACATTGACGTCTGGCTACTCTGGGCACAGACAGCACTTCACTGCCGGTGCAACACCCAAACGGCCTGCGACCTTCTCCTCAAGCTAGGATTCCGCGTCCACCTGGAGAAATCTGTCCTGGAACCCACCTAGCAGATCGACTTCTTGGGGGTAAAACTCAACGGAGAGGCTGGGTCCACCGCCCCAACCTTACGATACATTGACCGCTGCAGGGACATGGCCACGGTAATGCTTTCCCGTGAAACCCTCCCGCTCCAACAGCACCAGAGCTTCCTCGGCATAATAAATTTCCTCAAACCTTACCTACGCCATGCTCGCCACTCCTTCAACGAGGTGGTGTTCGCAACACGCTCCCTACACCTTTCCCGCAAGCTCTGCCGTCTCAAAAATCTCTACCGCTGTGCAGCTCAGCACTGGTGCAGCGAGACCTTCCTTCAATCCCCCGTCCCGTTCGTAATGCGTCCACCAGAGCACCTTCTGTGGACGGATGCATCAGACGAAGCTTAGGGTGCCGTATGCTGCAGCGACCAGCAGTCATACGGCCGCTGGTCTCCCTTGGAACGCAATCTCCATATTACGGCAAAGGAATCGCTTACCATCATACACGAGCTGGGTGCACGAGCTCATTGGCACCACACCACAGTCCGCGTGTTGTCACACAACAGGGCGGCAGTGGCCATGGTGAACACCTTGGGCTCCAGCAAGGCTCCGGCGTTGCAGAAGTTCGGAGCACAGCTCCTGCAGATCCTCCAGCGCCGCCACCCTCTCCTCGCGACCTACCTTCCCGGCTCGCAAAACTTTTTGGCCGATTAGCTCGCACGCCTCCTACCGGTAGAAACGGAGTGGGCGCTGACGCCTCAACGCTTCTCCCGCTCTTTTCGCGCATCCGGGGAACCACATGCTCCCACTATTTGAAGCTCCGTTTCCTCACCCGCGAGCGGCTTTAGTGGATTCTCTTCAATGCGACTGGAATCAGTGGAGGGAAATATACCTGTTCCCTCCATACAACCTGATCTCCCAAGTGCTCCACAAGTTCGAGACGTGTCGCTACAGCGGCGTCCTCGGGGTCCCGGACCAGTCGAACGCACTGTGGTGGCCCACGGTCGTCGCACAGTTCAGCGAAATCTCGCTCGCATCGACGGCAGGGAGGTGCCTCTAACATCATGACCCTTCTCACGTTATCTTGCATTCAATTATTAAAAAGTGCTCACGATCAAATTCAATCGATCGCTGGCGTACACCCTGGTTAACACGCCGAGGCAGTCCACACAACGCCAATACCAAAGCGTGTGGACTCTTTCTCCAACGCGGTTTCGCGCCACGGAGGCGCAGTCCATCAACCAGGCCTCACTGCTGCCAAATGGCCGGGCACACGGCCTGTGCCCTACTACCGCACGCAAAGCCTACATCGCACGATGTCCATCGAACAATGAATTTTTGTTCATCCATCCTACTTGAGGCAAGCCGCTCAAGGCGCCATTTGTGGAGCATTACATCTGCTTGCTCATCAATGAGGCCACACCGCATGCCTTCACTAAAGCTCACGATGTCAGCAAGCATGCCTCGTCTCTCGCTTGGACGGGTGGGGTCCCGCTTTAAGACATCACACCCAAGGCGTTTTGGAAGTCGCCCTACGTATTCGTGCACAAATACCTCTTTAAAGTGGAGAAGCCTAACAACCTTTGCGTCTCTTTAGGAACCAGGTAGATAGTCCTTCTCGCTTCATAAATTTCAGATATTGCATCCGCTAATGACAGAAACTCCTTTACCTATCATAGAGTACGTCATTATCAACTTACCATCGCGGGTGGCGACACTCTACGCAAGTTTCCTGATTTCAGATAACAGATTACGAAATATGTATTTTCTTGATCCTTCTCGCCGTGCTACTGTTACTATAGGAGCGAACTATTGTACACATCGTTGATACTGGTATATTTAGGATTATATTCCCCTTACTGGACGGTTCACCCATCCTCAGTGAAGGGCAATATGTATCAATTACGTAACTACTGTTTCATTGCTCATGCTCACAGCCCGCATATAATCTGTTGCCGCTTTGAGCATGTATGTTTACTGCCGTTACCAGAACGTCATATATGTATTTGTCTATACTTAAAGATTATTTGGGCCCTCATGTTCAGGGCCCGCATATTATTTTGCTATTAAGAGCTAGTTTTGCTGTTATTGGCAATTCTTGTATTCGCCAATAAGTACAGTCATAACAACCATTTATACAATTGTGTTATTCCCTTACACGGCAAGTGCTTCTTTGGGAACACTCAGTTTAAGATGCAGTCGATCCATCCAACTTCTGTGCTCATCCGGCATAGGCCAGCTTGCACTACATGATGGTATTTTTCATGCTACACTATGGCTCTTACAAATGGAAGAATATAACTTTTGTTATCTCAATTCTATCGATAAAAAGCTATTTCTCTAATGCAGTAAGAGCCATAGGAGGCCTCCTCCTTCCCTAAACTTAACAACGCACTGACGTCTCATTACGGAGAGCAGCTTTGCTAGCCCTCATGAATAATGGAGCAGGGCAGACCTCGCTTATAGAGGTAGGAAAGCGGTTCGAGATATGGGGGTTCAGCCGGCCTAGACCGCCGGGAGCGGAAGACGCCACACTGTACCTAGCCGACATTTAACGCCGAGCTGCCAGGTTTTTAGTAAAAACCTAAAAACTCGGGGACAGTCGAGAAAATTAAAAGTTTCGAAATTCCCGAGTAAGGTGAAAAGACACGAAGGTCTATATCGGTCTAAAACTACTTTTAACTAATGTTATCAAAATTTTCTAGTAAATACGTCTCTGTAATGTTTCCTCTTCAAGATTCATTCGAATAAAAAGCAGAAGTGCATGCTATACTATGGCTCTTACTACATTACGAGAAATATCTTTTAATCGAGAGAATTAAGATAAAAAAAAGTTATAATTTACAGGAGAGATTTGATCGCTTTTAATTGAAATAAAAAAGCATAGCAAAAGTTGATCAATGTAAGCCAAATTAGCTTGTATGATCTAGCTGTAGGGTTTACTGAAGCAAACTAACTTAAACATCTCTAATATCGAAAATATTTGAATTCAAAACTAACATCAATAACCTGATAATCCATTCGAAATGAATTTGCGGGTTGAACACCATCTCCCAGCTCACTTACTATAATCATGACCGACGAGTAATGAGATAGGTCTTCGCGATGATCTTGGGCCTTGTGAATACCTAAGCAATAGAAATACATTAACCCTATAACTCCATTCATCATGAGACGAGCATAACTAGCAGAAAAAAACGTTTTTATTTTTTGGTTTCGAAAGAATGAGACCAAGACCAACAAAAAATCGCATGACACTTATGCTTAGTGAAAACAAGGCAGAACATTAATCAGCTGCCATTAGGTTAGTAAAAAGTGAGCAAACAGGGCACACTATCACAGCACGGAATAAAATGAGGTCATGCACTACGTGCAGTCGTTGACACTGAAGCACGCAAACATTTCGTGATTATATATATTATTTAATAGCACATACACAGCTGCTGCGCGACGGGCAACCGTACGAGGGCAATGTCTGCTTCATGCGTTAAAGCGCGCACGCTATAAACTTATCAATAAAATAAAATCATGACACGATGACTAAAAAAGCACACAAACATTCAAAACAATCAATACAAGCAATAGAGCTGCTGTATAGCGACACGACAGCGAGATCTTTACAACAAGATCTCACCGAGCTCCTCGTCTTGACGAGGTGCGGCCAACTGCTGCTGATGTTGTTGTTGTTGTTGTTGTTGCTGCTGCTGTTGTTGTTGGGATTGTTGCAGTTGAGAAAATTGTTGGTGTGCACCATTGCTGAAAAACATACGAAAACTGCATAAAATCAACAGTCACTAAATTAATATTCAGTCGAGTCCAATATGAACAATAAAGGAGGAGCTTGTTCGAGGTCAACTCTTGTAAGATTCCCAACATGACTGTTACAGTTATGCGCGTACCCAGTTAACTCTGCTTCCATTAGGTTCAGATCTTTCTGAGACTGCAATACTATAGAGACAATTCCATAATAGCTAAATGAAAATGGGGGATGTATGAGTGGACTTAGCATGTCGTAAAACTAATAGCCCATTGTCAAATATATATTTGATGTAATCAATACGTTCTAGGTAATTAAATATCCACAAACAGCTTCTTGTGATCCTAAAATATAAAGTAATTTGTTTGTTGAGCATATCTATTATTTTGGAACCATTGTATAATATTTGAAATATATAAATCCACACAAAATTGATATGCAAAATCATGAATCACATTTACCATTATTTACTTAACATTTTTTTCAAGCAGCTACGCAATTAATTGATTTGTTGTACTGTGTTTCATCTTTTGGAACGTCAGTTGCTTACACTAGATTTAATTTACAGCGGGGTAGCTTGTAACTTACACTAGATTTTTGTATAAACAACACGCCAGTAGGCACCACAAAGCAACTAATACAATTCGAGTAAGGTGAAAAGACACGAAGGTGTCGTTTCACTTTACTTAGCCAGCTCTCCTTGTAGCAAAGTGCATGTTCTTGGGCCACAAGACTTGCTTTTGTGCAAGACTCACCTCGGTGCGAAAGATTGTTGATGATGATGTTGCTGTTGTTGTTGCTGCTGCTGCTGCTGTCGCGCGCCATGTGCAGCGATTGCACTGCGCTGTTGGCTCAGGGACTGTTGCTGCTGCATATGCCGGTCTCTGTTATGCTGCAGATGCAGCTGCTGTTGTCGCAAGCGTAGCATTGTTTGTTGCTGCTCCCACAGCTGCAACTCTCGTTCGAGTGTCTCCGTCGACAGCTTGGTACCCTCCAGCCGCCCCGTGCACTGAAACACCATCAGGACCAATTTTAAGATCTTTATTGGAATGAGCGAAGACGTACTTTACCTGGTATTTAAATAATTATTACCCCAATTGCTGCAGCTTAGATTTCGTGTAATAAATCTAGACGATAAAAATGTCTTGAAAGAAAATAAGAACACATTTGCGTTTCAACAAATTTTCTATCTAATGTACAATGAGTCGGTACCTGCTGGTACCGTAGCAGCAGCATCTCACGCTGCAGGCGCTGGTGCATATCCTGGTCCGCCTGCAGCTGCCGTCTGTCTGCCGCCGCCTGCTGCAGCTGAACTACATTGCCTTGCTTAACACGCACCTGCACACACATCACAGGTATAAGTAAACAAGTACTACTCACTCTAGTGCTGCGTTAATGACACATATGAGAGGCCATACATTGATCTGAAATCCGTGGAGTATACGGATGAGGTAATTAATTAATAGGGTTATTATTAGGGGAGTTTTCTGACAAGACAAATTTATTCAGGGGGAATTACCACCATCACTCAGAATTAACTCGAAGTTGGTGTATACATACATATACATATACAT